>JAEIGQ010000340.1:0-175879 GCA_018904275.1 Lordiphosa clarofinis | reverse complement strand
CATGTCAAAATCGGACAACTAGCTCATAGCTGCACATACAAAAGTTAGGTCTGAAAAAAGTCTTAGTGAGAACAACTTTTTTGTTTTCAGTTATCGCTCCCAGCTCGTATTTACATAAGTTTTCACTGATTTTACATAATTTCACCAAAATTTTTCGAAATCGGACTGCTATATAGTATGCTGCCATACAAACTGTCAGGCACATATCAGGCTCGGTCGAGCCGAAGTTAGCTTCCCTCTATTTTTTGATTTAAAGCTGATGAACTGCTTCTCAATTTATCACAATATATTATTTAAATTTATATTATTATAATAAATTAACAAAACAAATAAAATATTTCAAATTTTTTTAAATTATACATTCTTAAAAATCTTCAACATCTAATGAGTATGGAAACAAATTAAATTCTAAGTCATCGTTGTCATCGCTTGGAGAATCGTTGTTGTTTTGATCACAATCAAATTTGGGTGCTTCTAAAAGCTCCACGACTGCCTTTGGTAATGCTTTCATTTTGTTTTGATGCGATCTCTTATTTAAAAAAATGCTTGAAATAAGAGGATCCGACGAGTCGATAGATCTTTGGAAAACATCCGTTAAATTGTTTAGCCTGTTATTCTGACGAGCATGTGATCGATCGCGCTTCTGATCGATCGTGATTGATCGAAAATTCACAGGAAATTGCAATTAAAATTATGTGAACCTTTTCTATAATAAATAACTCAATATCCAATACTGATGCCAGAAGGATTGGATTAGAAAATGCTTTTCGCAGTGTTCCCGTCATTCGTGTTGCCAAAACCATTTTGTTTGGGCTGATCTACCAGTATTCCCATTTCAGCGCGAAGTCTCTTTTGTATATATTGATTTTTACTCATGATTTCCAATTTGTCATTTTCACCTCTTATTTGCCATTTTTTAAAATTCTTTCTGTAAGATAGTTTTAAAACAAATTCAAAAACACGTATCCATGCATGGAGTGGACTAATACCATACTGAAGACTTCCAGGCTTTGGCATATATTTTAATGAGGATGGGTTTGTAATACTCATAAAAACTTTCGGTCCAGCTCCACAAATGGGGCATAATTCAGATGACTTGTTTGAAGTGAGAGTATTCAAGAACCCTCCATCTATTGTTAAACATTTCAAAACTGACGGAGATTTTCTGATTTGCAATTATTTTAAGCTCTGACAAATTCTTTTGGGTTCAAGTTTTGTTTTTTTCCGAAAGAATGTGGTCATTTGTTTCTAACAAAGTCTGACTTTCAGGGGTCTACAAAATCGGACCGATGAGAGGTGAAGCTATTTATCCAAATATTTTCCCCCAAAGTTCCCATCAACTTAAGGGGTATAAGGCTTGTCGCAAATAGGGCATGGTCATTGCATGGGTTCCTTATTAGAATTAAGCTTTGGGCTTTTGATCCATCAAATCCATAACTAGCCACTAATTTAACGCTTGTGATATTTTTATACCGCTTGATCACATCTTCTTGCATATTAAGAATACGGGTGTGGTTTAATAAATGTTGCAAAGAAACTTCAGCTTTGGTTTCTGTCACTGATATATCTTTGGGCCTGCATTCTAATTTGGCATGCTGAACCTTTTCATAAGTAGGATAAATCACAAAAATGTTTTTTTCCCTTCTCTCGTATACTATTATACTGCTTTTTAGAAAAAGAATTCTCCAGTAAAAATGCTAGAGCTTCATGTGGTGTAACCGGAACTGGATCAGATGAAAATATTTTTCTTTTTATATAGCTGGGACTTTCTTCGTCTTGCATACATTTCCTGAGCACTATTGACGTTCGTTTCTTTGCTGAAACTGCTGCCGCGTGTAGCAGAAGAGGTGCGGGATTATGTTTTGCCAAATCGACGGCCAATTTTCTCTTCAATCTTGAGCCTGCTTCTGAATACCCTAGATGGGGACGTCCCATTTTACTTTGAACATTTGTAGTATGTCTTTGAGGACCCAGTTCAATTGACGATTCCAACGAAAGCCACTGTGAGTGCTTCATTTTAAAATTAAAAACATTTCGGCCACATTTTGGCAAATATTTTCGCACATAATTGTGAAAACTTTTTGCTTTTTGATTAATTTTGGCTCTCGTGTTTAGGTCATCATCATCCAATCCGACTTGAACGCAAATCCACTCAGATATTGCCTCTTCTGTCATCTTGTTGCTCCATGCTTCGAGCAACTGAAAATTGCTGAAGTCGAAAGTAGCTGCAATACATTCAATGTTCCGGAAAACGCGCAAAATTTGCGCAATGATAATTATTATTCTCTTAAACTGCATATTTTCATTCAAAACATGGCATTTTTACTTTTTGGCACAGATTGGCCGGGAACTAGTTCTACTCCACAATTCACGAACACTGGGTTAAACTTTTCATCATAAATCGGTTAAACAACACAAGACAAATAAGCAACAAATAACACATATTAAGCAATTTTCACTTGGGATTAATATTAAACATACCTTGCTCTTCATTATCCATTTTAAATATAATTTAAAGATAATTTCTGTTCAAAAATACACAACATGAAACTTTGACAAACTTTCGCTCGTGGCAAATGTAAACAAAGCGCAGACATATTGTATGACTTTGACGCCCTGCTACAACACCAGGGTCGCAACTCTACTTTGTTTAATTTATCGATTAAGTGTGTTTGGAATATCTATTTTCATTATATAAAATCAAAATCACAAAAGCTTTTCATGACTTTTTTGGACTTTATGCCAAAAATCGGGCTTTCCGTCCAGTGTGCAAAGGTTAGAACAAAATACCAAACCCATGGGCTTGGTGCCTTCAAGGAACGGAATGAGAACCGAACCGAAGGTTTGCGACTTTGACAATATCCGAATTTTGAGGGCCTACATTTCTAAGGAAACCTCGGCAAAACACTATCTATATTATCAGTTGGGCTATTGCATGTCCCTAAGAGATGGTTCTCAACAGCCAAAAAAACCGCGAATTGGAGTACCAATTTTATATTCACCCACGAAGCACTCCATATGAACCATATACCCGACGTAAAAATAGACTGAACTGTGTTCAGATTCTTACAGGAAGCTTTGGTTCGCGGTTTATAGGCAATTTTATAAAGCACATAAAGTATAAAGTGTATATATTATTGATCAGCATCAACAGCCTAGTCGAAATAGACATGTCCGTCTGTCCGTCTGTTCGTCCGTCCGTCCGTCCGTCCGTCTGTCTGTATAAACACCTAGATCTTAGAGATGGTAAGAGATAGAGGTTTAACATGTATGGGACAAATGCTTCTTTTATCTGCACGAAGATCAAGTTAGTTTAAAATTTTGACCACGCCCCCTTCCGCCCCGCTCCAAATTGGAACAAACTTTATATCTCCAACAGTTTTGAAGATAGACGATTCCAGATATTGTTAGAAATTAGCAAAATGAATGAATTTGTCGAAAAAATGATAAAGATCGGATGAAAGGCTCTCAAGTTATGAGCAAAAAAGTGAACCAAGCCCCCCCCCTCGCACCCTAAAAAAATGTTGCATACTTTTCGGATGGTCACCCTAAGGAACGCAGGAACACTGTTAAACATGTTTTTTTCATGAGTAACGGGTATATCGAAGTCGGTTAGAGTCGACTTTAACTTACGCTCTCGTTTTTAGTGTTGTACTGTGTTTTGAGAGAAAATCGGTCTGAACTTAAGACCATAACAAATTAACAATATGATCTAATATATATAATAATAGTTCGAAATTTGTCAAATATCCCGAAACAGTCTTTAAACAAGTATTTCGGGATTAAAAAAAAGCGCACTTGAAATAAGGATTTTGTATTTCAATCAAGTATTATCGTACTTACCGTACTAGTGATACCGTTTGTACTTAATTCAAGTACAGAGTTCTTGGTTTTTTCTACGTGCATGCTTACAACCTGATGCGACGTCTACTTAATTTAAAATCAAGAACTTTAATCTCCAAAATTCGTCCTTGATTTCAGTATTTTCGGCTTGGATCCAAGAATATTACGTCTTAAAAGTTGTTTCAGATGTCTTTCCAATAATCTCATGACTCTGTTTTTATGCCCCATGTTTACAGCATCAAATCCAATTGCCAAAAGAGTCCGTTGTTGCTTTCCCCAATTAAATCTGAGACAAATACTTGTGCTGATTAGACCAGAGGTCGAGCCTCTTCCCTGCTCTAAATGGTTTTCAAAATTCATCAGCTTGTTTTACACACTTCTCTAGGTCTTGTACCAACCATAATTTATGCGCTTGAACTTCAAGTGGCTTCCAAATGCAAATGCAGAGACTCCGTTTAAAGTTTTTTTTTTTGTCATTTTGGGTGCCCGCTGCTAATTAATTTGCCATTTGTGTCCCATTAGCGTAATTGTCTGTCAGTTAAAACGCGCCTTGTGTCCCCTTTGACTTTATAAATGGCCGACGACGACAGCAACAACAACATCGGGGAGTGACCAACCTTTGGCTGCATTTTATGTGTCACCATTGTGCTGATAATTTGCATACATGTTTTAGCCCCAGCTCCAGCTCCAGTTTCAGTTTCAGTGATTTTCTCATGCGACGAGTTTCCAGCGGCTGGCGCCTTTCATTTAACTGGGCGTGCCGGCACAGCCCCCACATCCATGTCTAATGGCGCCCGTCAGTCTTGAGAACACCTGCAGTTAACCCACGCAAACCCCCCCCTTTCCTGGATCCTCACCAGACACACGCAGAACGTTTTAAGTGCAGCTGCACCAACAGTTGGCAGGAGAAAAGCCAGTTGACTTGTTTGCCTTATAAAGGCTTAGATGTCGCCAGGGATAGACCGACGACGACCCTTTAGGCAGCTGTTGAGTTTGTGGCCCACGCACTTGTCTAGTCTCCGAGAGACGGACCAACAAAAGCCAAATGCAAACTCAATTTGTGGCCAGAACTCTCCATGTGGGTGTGTATCTGTGTTGTGCCAGGGCGTTGGCTCCCCTGGTTGGGTCAGTCTTCGCTCAAAAATTACTTAAACTTTTTTTTTTATTCCTGTTATAAGCTTTATGGCCTCGCTGCAGGCGTTGCCTCAGCTCCATGCTGCGTTCTTGCCTCATTAAAATTGCGCCTTTTTTGGGGCGCTATCTTATCATAAAAATGCAGTTGCTTCAACACCTGCGAGCAGCATCAAACATGCATTAGCACTCTGATGGAATTCGGTTTTTTTTTTATACTTTTCGGGATTTTGGGTTGGGAACGGGAACACGAACAACGCATAAATTTCAATCAACCTTAATAAACTGCAAAATATTTTTCGGCCAGCTTTCGAGCATTAAAAAAAAAATATTTCCAACATAAAATTAAATGTTCAGCTGCAAGGTAAACTGAAGATGCCATCGCTGGAGTAAGGAAGGATTGAGCAAGAATTTTTGGCTTTGGAGTAAATATATTTTCTTCTAGATTTAGGAAATTATAAATTTATAAATTCTTGAACTTGAACTCGAATCGGACAACTTCTTTTGTGAAACCGATCGTTAATTAGGACTGGTTGTATTTATTGGTTTATAGAAGTTTCAAGCCATTGGTTCGGTCTCTAGCATGGTTTTTGAAGAAAACGAAACCGCGGTGTCAGTTGGGTTCAGTGTCGTGATGTCGATTTTTGTGCCTTATATTTCCTATAGGAAATGTTTGGCCTTTAAAAATGACATGAACTGCTTAAGACAACTGTTTATAAAGCTGTATCCTGAAGTGCAAGAATGCAGTACATATTGTAGGTAACCTTTGAAAGAAAATGTTTAGCAACTTCCGATGTAGTGGATAAATGTTTAGTTCGAATGTTGTATTAATGTTTGTTGAGTTAGATTAGTGCACTCAAAAAAAAAGAGAAAAACAATCAATCCAGGGTAGTCTTATAAAAGATTGAATTGAGCAAAAAAATTGGAGCAAAATTTAATCCCAAAGCTGGATCATTTTTGAACGTTCTATTTAACTTAAGCTTGATATGTAATACTGATTTGATGCCATATGCCATAGGACTTCATGCTTCGCTTTAAAGACCACACCAGCCTGTCCGTCCGCATGTCTGTCCGTATGAACAAACAGATCTCAGAGATGGTACAAGATACAGGTTTGACATGTATGGGACAAATGCTTCTTATACTTGCAGGCAGATCAAGTTAATTTTCAATTTTTGCCACGCCCCCTCCCGCACCCGCAATTTGGAAAAAAGAGTGGGTGTCATGAGACGCACGGTACGAGCGAAGCTCTTTACGATGAATCCGATTTAAGTAATGGAAAAAGACACATTTGAATTCTGTATAAATCAGGGATGCAAACCGGTTCTGAACCGAACCGGTTTTGAACCGAACCGAACCGCTTTTTTCGCTCGGGAACCGAACCGTAAACCAAACCGGTGTGATTTCAAAATGCTGAACCGAACCAAAACCGAAAATGTTAAAATGGTTCGGTTCGGTTCACTTCAGCTAGGTATTGAGTTACTTGCGAATAGTAAGAAAATCAACAATTAGCTTTACAATATTGCGAAAATACTTGGAAAAGCAGAGTTGTAAAAACTAAGAACATTAACTTTTTGGTAAGGACCCAAGATTGTAATAAGCCAAGTCTTGATTGTATTTTCAGTTGGGGGTAAACTTACTTTAAACTCAAAAGTAAATTTTTATCTTTAATTGAGATTGGCTTGAAACAGAAAATGAGTATGAGTATTTCTATGGCTGGCAGGTCTGCAAAATTCATGTTGAAGAAAAGTCGTCTTTTCTCTTACCTCAGTAATTGTCAAAACTTTGGAAAAAGAGCTCCGCCTGTTTTTGAATTCGATTACTTAGATTCCTGGAATCAAACTTGCTATCAGAAGAAGGAAAAAGGTAGCTAAATCTCCTTTAATGTTAATAATATTATTTGGATAATTTTTGAACTCGATAAGTAAAGTCGAGTTGGAAATACTTGCAAACAACTCAGTAATAGGGATTCAATTCCATGAAAAAATAAATATCGATTGTTAGCGTTTACCTTTATTATTATTAGGTCTTACCTAAAATTCCATTATATTGAAGTTAATTTAGGTGTTTTAAAATCTATTTATTCCCTGTTGTTTTGAAAATCAAATATACAATTATAATAAAACTATTGAAATGAAAATGTCTTCATGAAAAGAACCAGTCTCATCTATCAAAGCAAATTTAGAATTTATTAAAAAATAAATGTTTATTGTTTAATAGGGTGTGTTCCCAGATCGAAGTCGGTTTCCGAATGAACTTATGGATTTCGAATTAAATTGCTTAAGTTTATATGTGAAGTGCCTGATATGTCAGAGATTACTTGATGAGATCAAAAAAAATTGGAATTATTTGACAGTTTTGATCCGCTTGGCTTTCAGTAGTCGATTTTAAACCGTCAAAGTTTCTAAACAATATCAAGTGACCAAAGTTGTTTTCGTCACTTGATATGTAAAGTTTTTAGGATTTCAAATTCGTAATTTTGTACAAGCCCGATTAACTGAAACCGTAGTCTTTGTTAATGAATAACCGAATACTTGTATCAAATAGTTTCTTTAGTTAATTGAACCGAACCGAACCGAAACCGCGGTTCAGTAAGCCCCCAAAACCATGCAATGAACCGAACCGGCGGTTCGAAACTGTGTGAACCACTGAACCAAACCACTACTTATTTTCAAGTGGTTTGCATCCCTGGTATAAATAAATGTTAAATTATCAAATATTAGGTCACTCTCAAATCACTGCAAAGTCACTGTCTAGTCTTTTAATGTTTAATAAGTCACTGTTAAGTAACTGTTAGTTCACTGTTAAGTCACTATTAGGTCTCTGTTAAGTCACTGTTAAGTCACTGTTAAGTCACTGTTAGGTCACTGTTAAGTCACTGTAAAGTCACTGTTGAGGCTTCACTGTTAAGTCCAAAGTCACATATTAAGTCACTGTTAAGTCACTATTAAGTCACTGTTAGGTCACTGTAAAGTCACTGTTGAGTCATATTTTAGTCACTGTTAAGTCACTGTTAGTCACTATTAAGTACACCAGATCTTCACCATATCCCCAGCAGATCTCCACCAGATCCCCACTAGTCCCAACTATCATCACTAGATCCCTACCAGATCCCTACTCTAGATCCATAGTTCTTTACCAGATCTCGACCAGACCCTGTCCCTAGGGGGTTCCCAACAGATCCCCACCTGATCCCCACCAGATCCCACCAGATATCCTGAATCTCCACCAGAACCCCAGCAGATCCCCCTAGATCCCTATCAGATCCCCACAGATCTCCACCTGATACCCACCTGGTTCCCATCAGATTCCCACTCCCAGGTCCCTACCCAATCCCCACCAGATCCCCTACCTGATCTACGAGTCCAACCTAGGCTCACTAGGGTCCCCACCAGATAAACACCAGTTCCCCACCACATCACCACCAGAACCCCAGCCAGATCAGCACCATCCCCGCCAGATTCCGCCAGATCTCTCCTCTTCACCTTATCCCCACCCAGATACCCCACCAAATACCCCTCACCTCAGGAGGTGACACCTCCCTCTGCCCTCACTATCCCATCCACACACAGCCACCTACCCACCTGCGGTAATGGTAAAAGTAGCTGATTTTGCAAAATACAAAACACAAAAATCAAAGACATATCCTAAAGAATCTGTGCAAAGACAAAATTTTTCAAATTCACTGCCCCAGTCTGACGTCCTTAAAAAGAGCTTCGCTCTAAAAACAGTATTCAAGGGAAAATAAAGACTAAAAAAAAAAATGATAAAGATCGGTTTGTCGGAGAAAACCCTCCTTCTAGATCTGCAGCAGTAAAACAATCATTGGCCTAAATTGAAGAAAAGGGGAATAGGCAATGTCAAGGGGTTCGATCCCACTTTGTGGTTTTTCTAATAAAGAAGAATAAGTGATTCTTTAAAAATTTGTACTCAACTATTCAGCCCCGTCAGCAATTGACGCCAGCTGTAAAGTAAGAAACTTTGTCGTTCGTATTCAGTGTTGAACAGTTGTTTCCTTTCTCTTATGCGAAAATTAGAAATGCTCAAGTGAAGCAATTGAGTAAAAGCTCTGCTTGAGGCAAATGTTTCTTAGTTTATTTATTATTTAAATAAAACTCCAGCTGAGATTCATCCACTGCTTTGCCTAGGAAGCAAAACAACTAACAGAAGAAGCTGTTCTTATGTTACATAATCTTTAAAATTTGTCAGTTTAAAAGTAAAAGAAATGTATATATTTTTATGGCTAGTTGTAAGCTTGTCTCAATTGAAACACATACTAATTGCTTATAAATTGATCAATTTCCTTGGAATCACTAAAATTACAAATTGATTGAGCTTTTTTTCACATCGATTCAAGCGCCCACAGCAAACAAGATAAATTTGGTGCAGTTAGTCACTCAATTAGAGAGACTTTGAATTGTGCTTTGGCCATTTGACAGCCCATTCCCACACAAACACAATCTTTGACAATCCAGACAAAAAGACATTTCAAAGCGTTTCCTGTTTCAAGAGAAATTTCAAATTAGCCAAACAAATGCTAAGAGAGAACGTGAGAACTTCAATTGAACTTGAAAAGTGTTAGACAAGGGTCGAGTTCCTTCACAGACAATGACATTTCTTTTATGCCACTTAGAGACACCTGCAGCGTAAGTGCTTTGTTCTGTCAGCAGCTGATTAAAATAATATTTTTGGCCTATAAATTTGCAGCTGTGCGGAGCCGGACAAATACGCACAACTGGTCGGTGGGCAATTAAATATCAATTAAAATCGTGCACACGCAACAAAACGAAACTTAAGGCACAAACTGCCCACGCTGCGTGCGTTCACCTTCGGTCGCCTCGCATAGCATGTAAATTAACCACATTTAACGCAAAACTTTATTAAATTTTGGAAATAACATTTTTCGCAAGTTCAAGTCGTTTGTCATTTTACACACCCGTTGAAGGCGACTGGCGACTTGTTGTGGCATTTTGCATAAATGAATGCACCTCTAAATGCCTTCTGACAATTTCGTTGGCGAAGTAATTAGAAACTAATCGGGGCTAAACAAAACGCTCTGACGGTCAAGCACGGCTAAATGGAGCTTATGTAATTGCCAGCTTTAATATTGTAAATGGAATTGAGTGATTAAATGATATGGTGTTTCTGTGTGGCATTAAGCACAGTCGTTGGTCATAAACTTGGGGTCAAGCGACTGGCAGCTGGATCATAAACTTGAAGAAGAAACGGTGTAAACCCGAAAAACTATTATTGCGAAATTTAATATTAATATGCCCAAAAAAACATAAATGATCAATAAAGGGCTTTTTATGGCTTAGCATGGTCTTTCTTCAGGTAATCGAGGTTGGAGATTGTTTCAGTGATGACTTCTTTGACCGACCATTTGCCGCTGTATTGTGCATTATATCTAAGCATGAATTAAATCTACGAACCGACTTCAGAAACAGGTTTGAGTCTGGACCGATGAGCAAGCCGTTAAATGGTTATGGTGGCATCTCGATTTGCCGTAGTTACACTTTTCCTGATACACAATACAATTTGAGCGCATGGCAGTTGGAACATTATTTGTCCATAGCACCATTTAGGGCTTTTTAGCGGAATATTTGATATCTGGGTTCCACGTCAAAACGATTTCAACACATCAATTCATCCAAACAAAGTCTTCACAAGCAAAAGTCAACATTTCTACTCAACACACAATTTAAGTCTTCGTCAATTCAATTCAAACCCAATTTTAAATTTAATAATAAATTAATTATTTTGTTTTGTGTTGAATTAACGTGTGTTGAATTGTTGTGTTGAGTAAAATGACTTAGTGATGTATTGACGTGTGTTGAAAATGTTGCGTGAAAACCTTGATTTGTGTTGAATTGACGGATTGTTGAATTATTGTGTTGGGTGAAATGACTGTGTGTTTTTAAAGACGTGTCACCGATATGTGGCTCAAACTTGAATGCGAGACGAAGGGACGATGCAGATGTAAATGCTTTTCGATCAATTGCTCTGCGTGTGTTAACATCTCTCCGACGCGCTCTTGTGTTTTTGCAATTGTTGTTGTGGATTTTGGAAGTCTCGTTCCACTTGTGACTTAGAAGAAAGCAATTTAATTTCAATTTATTTCATGTAATTGTTGATCTGTTTTTGCTGCCCTAACATATCGCTATGTGTTTTTGCTGCATTCGCTCGACGGCCCAAATAGCCACACCTTTAGTAACTTACAAAATTTTCACAAATACAGAATGAACAAAAGAATGTTCCGAGAGGAACACATCTTCTATCAATAAAATCAAAACCCCAACCATCTTAAGGGATTTATAAATAAATAGAGTGAAAAACACCAAACAAAGATTCATTCAGCTTCTGAATGAGGTGCTTCACAAGTTATAAAATTTATTCACTACATTAATTTTTGCTTTTGCTGCGTAGATTTTAAGTTTCTAATAGCAAATCCTGTGCCTACATCCCCTTCTTCGTTTCTAGCTGATTATTTGGGCATCCTGAATCGACTGAGATTAATGAATCACATTATGATGGACAAATTTGTGCCCGAAACCGAGGAGACGCAAGACATAAGGACTTGTCTAATTGTTATGGATGCAGCAGTTTAAATGGTGAAAATAATTGGTAGAAATGTGTGAATGAATTTTTAAATTAAATTATTACTGCGCAAAGAAATGAAATTTTGCTGCTATTGTAATATATACTTATAAATTTGTCCGCCCGACTGACTGACATATTATCAACCCACAGCCAAAACTGTTTATCCTACAGATATTAGATTTGGCATAGACCTTCATTTAGTTATTTGGAAAATTTGTCTGCTAAGTGGATCAAAAAGCCAAAAATATGTTTGTATGGAGCACATGATCCGCTAAGCTGTTTTGGTAAGAGCGCGAGCGAGAGTGAGAAAGTTAACGACTCTCTGATTGACATTATGTGCAGTGTGCGCAGAAAGCCGTGGGAAATTTATGTGGAATTAATTAAAAACCCAAATATAAAATGGTGCGAATTTAAAAAAATAAACGATAGTTAAAGTTTTTATGTGCTATCGATCTAGCCATTTTAAATATCGTATACAAATTTTTCTCTTGGAGCGCTTTTTAGTTTCTTTTACTCTGGAAGCGGAGCGCTTTCTTAGTGCTCTTTCAGGGCACTTTAAAAGCGCATTTTTCGCAGTGACAGTGTAGCGCTGATAACCAACGACATGTCTATGTTAGCACAAATTTCAAAGGCGAGTTCACTGCTTTTTTTGAGCGCTCTAATAGCCCTTAAAGAATAAGTAGTAACGGAACTATGGCACTCAGATAATATTTTGGACTAAGCTGTATTGCTAAGAGCGCGAGAGAGAGAGTGAGCGTGAGAGGAATCACACTCACACAAATTAGGTATGTGAGTATTACAAATATGCCATGGCTCACTGAGACAGATTACAGCTGCTAGATGTGTTAGAATGAGGGGATAGGGGATAGAGTGAAGAGTGGTGGAAGATGAAAAGGAGGGTGGGAAAAGAGTGGTAAGCGGGTGGTAAAAAAATGATAATTGGATTGATTAGCAGTGAGCAGTCTTATAGCCCTTTTTACCCTAACAACCCGGCAACCCGAAACCCACGTCGCAATAGATATTACAAAAAAAAAAACGCGTAGCATCGCACAGAGAAAACAAATATGCAAAATCTACACAACAATTTAGGATTTCCACAGGTTTTTACTTGAACGCATTACATTTGTGTAGCTTTTATTTATTTATTTATTTAGTTATTTATTTAGTGTATTTCGCCAACGCATAAACTTAACTGACTACTACAATAAACTTAAAATTAACAGTAATAAATAAAACTATAAGAAAAAGTCCTTAAGTAACGCTTAACAGTAACGTTGTTACTGTCAAAGTCGAACCGCATGCTAACTGAAAAGACGATTGTATGTAAGAAAAGCTCTTAATACTGGATCATTTAGGGCAAAATTGACCCTGTGAGTCCCCACTCTAAATGGAATCATGGCACTGCAAAAGATCTAGGCGGAACATTGAAGGGAATTAGGGAAAAGTAGGTTAGCGCAGTGTATTGCCTACTATAATGTCATTTAGAAAAATTAGGGATGCAATTGTTCTCCTGTCCTCAAGAGTTGAAATAAAACACCCAAATCTAAGGCTTCGTACTGTCGCCGTAAAGCGTGATGAGCAATGGTACAAGAGGTGAGAATCGGCAGCTCACGTTTGCAAAAAGTTACCTTGAGGGAGTCCAGATGTTGCTAGGTAAGGGTTAGAACGTTTGCCATTAATGAGCACCTGATACGTTCGACCATCAAGATAAGATTTAATTAAGGACGGAAGAATGAAAGCCAAGCTTGGAAGGCTGAGATAAAAGGGCATTATGACAAACCTTATCAAAAGCTTTGGAGAAGTCTGTATAAATCACATCGACTTGACACCGATTTTCAAATGCAGAAATGCAAGTATTGCTAAATACAGTTAGATTCGTGACCGTAGAACGGTTTCCATATATCTGTATTTCAGTTTAGGTTCCTATTTAAATAGTTGTTCAACATATAATAGGAATAATAGGAGACAGATGTTGCTTACATTAAAAAACGAGAGTCGGCTCTAACCGACTTCGATATACTTGTTACTCATGAAAAACATGTTTAACAGTGTTCCTGCGTACCATCCGAAAAAGTATGCAACATTTTTTTTAGGGTTCGAGGGGGGCCTTGGTTCACTTTTTTTGCTCATAACTTGATTATGATAACCGTTCAGCCGATCTTTGTCATTTCTTCGGCAAATCGATTAATTTTGCTAATTACTAACTATCTCAAGAAGGCACGAACCGTCTATCTTTAAAACTGTAGGAGATATAAAGTTTTTCCGAAAGTGCGAGGGCGGGAGGGGGCGTGGCCAAAATTTGAAACAAACTTGATCTGCGTGTAGATAAAAGAAGCATTTGTCCCATACATGTCAAACCTCTATCTCTTACCATCTCTGAGATCTGGACAGACGGTCAGACGGACATGTCTATAACGACTTGGCTGTTGATGCTGATCAAGAATATATATACTTATATGGTCGGAAATGATTCCTTCTGCCTGTTACATACATTTGCACGACTTTAGTATACCCTTTTTACTCTACAAGTAATAGGTATAATGATATGATAGAACGATTTCTTTATTACCACAAAAATGTCCAATTAGAAAAGTAAGAGCATATACTTATAAGTTCAACTCTTGTTGGAGATAGAGCATCATGATAATTGTCCATTCTTAAAAACATCAAGAGTCGCCTGTACATAAAATTTCAAAAGGTCTGTTTCTAAATAGATTACACGAAATACTAAGATGCTCATTGCAAATAGATGACTCTCAATTCCGAGTGTTACCCTGATAATTTGTAAGCTTTACAGCAAGACCCTAAAAACTTTTATAGTTTCCTCTTGCACAACGGCTGACAACGATTATTTCTCCAGCATCATTTTTCCAGCGTTGTTATACCTCCCGCTCTAAGATACCTTCATTGTGGGTGGTCGTATCCGTATTCGATTGCACATTCAAGCTTCAGTTTTAAATCTCGGTGGAGTCTTCCTTCAGCCTTCCTTAATCCTTACCTCTACTTTCTTCCAACGAACTCTGTTTTTGAGTTCTACCCAGCCAAATTTGTATCATTATCAATTTGGTATGCGTTGTCTTTAATTGAAACTAAAGGCAGTACCAGTTTTTTTTTTGGTGAGAGTATGTATATAAAATACATATATACATATTACATAAAATTGTAAAATTGATATTTTCGTTATTAATTTGATCCTCAGGCTTTTAATTTAATACACCAAAAAACTTCTTGCAATTTATTATTATTTAAGATTTGATTGTCTCCTTTATTTCACCATTAAACATTGAATAAATGTAGCAAAATCTATTAATTCCCAGTCCAAGTCAAGTTCAAGTTACACTCATCATGACTTTTGTCTTTTTTTACCTTTACGTTTGTGGCTTGTCTCTATCTCTGCGTAGTTATCTGTTGCCCTGCGGCCGACTGCAAAACCGATTTCAAGCAGCAAAGCCAAGGATCTGCGTTGCATTTTGCATTTGCAACATTGTGCGCGTTGTCTGCAACCCACGGCAAAAGATTTGGCGCCATTGAAATTGAACAACATGCAAAAAAAATTGAGCTAAATCAACAACAACATCTGTGGCTATGTTTTTTTCTTTTTTCTTTTTGTCTTACACAGACCACGCACCCATTGGCCTCAGCCTAGACATTGTGGGCACGATTTGGTTCTGCCAACAACAACTGACGCTTTATTTGGTAGTGAAAACGATTTGCCAGTGTGGTGCCAAGTTATGCGTCGCCCCTGGTACAATGCTCCAAAAAGGCGCCCCCAGGTTGCCCAGCTGCGCTTGGTAATGGTTTTTCATGTAGCTTGGGTTGTGTTTCCTCTGAGTCTATTGAATTGCCAATGCCATGTGTCAGCATTATAAGCCCAGACACACAGTGGGCCATCAAGTTTAGCAATTTTACAAATATTTGTGGAAAGAAATTAGAGAATTTAATTTTAAAATTTTTAAGTTTTATTCCTTATTTATAAACTTTTAACAAACCATATTATTAGGCCTGTGCCCGTTTTCGATTCCGAAGTTCTTCGGCTTTTAACTTGAAAACTCAAATTACCTTCATTAGTCCCTCTTCAGGACAAAAAGATTCTCGCTAACTCTGTTTTCTTTCTTAAAAATTAACTAGATAGGCCAGCAGCATGTTTATAAATGTTGGCAACAATCTCATTAAAAATGTTGCAAATGTTGGTGGTAAATGTTGCAAACTAGCAACAATGTGTATATCTGTTAATGAGAGGAAATCTTAAGACAAATGTTGATATCGTAATGGGTGGGGCAAACACGAAAAATATTGTGTGTGCCTTTGGTAAACAAGACACCTGTAGACATTGCTGAAGAGACAGACCCGCATACTAATTTCCTTAGTCTATGAGGCAAAAAATTTTGTCCAAATTGTGATTAAAAAAACCCTTGATTCAAGATTTAACTTACGCAATTAACTTGATCAAATGAGGCTGGAATTTTCATCCAAATTTGTAGAAATTATTTGCCTGCGTGTACTTAGCTTTCTGCTGCCAACTTACTTTAAGTGCCTTTCCAGCTATGTCGGTGGAAGTGTGGCGCAAATGTCCATAATTATAACCAACCTACTTACAACCAATTGCACAAAAACCTTTAGTTTATACAAAACCTTAAATATATTTTTTTAAACCTTATCTTTTTTAAACATTCTCTGCATAAATCTGTTTAGGTTCCATATCATTTTAGTTCCAAATTTCATTTTAAAACTGTAAAAATTGGATCTAGATCAGCGTTCGGCAAAACACACATGCTTATTTTGCCTTTGAATGTGTGCGTTCTGACACTCGAGAGCGCTCTCAGTTAGCACATGTTTGTTAGTGCAAAAGAGAGCAGTGTACGCTCGTATAGTGTCTGTGTATCGACGCCGCTGCTACAGAGGATGGACGTCGCTACTTCTATACACAGAACATTGAACGGTGCCGGACACTGATCTAGATTTGCAACATTTTAAGAAAGGTTGGCAACATTTTTAGAAAATTATGCAACATTCCCATGCAATGTTATGTTGCCATGTATCACGTTTAGGCTGTCAGATGTACAATACAAACTCATTTTTTAGTATTACAGTAAACAATGCCAGTAGCACGTAGGGGTGGCAATTTGGGCCGTCAATCGAACGCACCAACACACATGCTAAATTAGGCATGGATGTGAGGTGAAGTGGGTGGAAAGTAAGTGAAAGTGAGTGAAAGAGGGTGGAATGTGGGCGGGAAGTGGGAGGTGTGTGGGTGGGAATCAGAGGGATATCCCAGTAGCAAAGTCGTAACGGGAGATGGCATCAGATTTTGATATATGGGACATTCCATACAAAAAAAGATTTTCTGGCATGATGTCTCGAAAAGTATGATAATTGGCCCAATGGGAGCTAACAGTGAGAGAAGCTTAACCCCAAAATTGGGCTTTTTGGAGCTTTTTTCGCGGAAGTTCTACGCTTGAAAAGATAGAGCTTTGAATTAAATTTAAAAATGTTCAGGATTAAAAAGCACTTTTAAAAAAATTTTGAAAATTTTTTTTATATATTTTTTAAATTTTCAAATAACTTAGTCTAGCAAAAAAGACTTAGATATTTTAAAATATCTCAAAAAATATATAATATGTTAAATCCACGTCTTTCCAAACATTTTGCGTGCCTGAACTTGAAAATTGAGGAAGTTATAGCCATTTTTGTCATGTAATTTCAAAAATAACAGTATTGAAAATAAGCTAAAATTTTTAATAAATTTTTTATTTGGTTTTTAATTTGCCCAAACATCTTCTTTGAGCTATTGAATAAAATTTTTGGACTCACTGATATATCCATACTGATATTTTTGAAATTACATTACAAAAATGGCTATAACTTCCTCAATTTTTCAAGCTACCGATATGTTCAGGCACACAAAATGATTTTTGCAGGTTGAGTCTTTTTTGCTAGACAAAGTTTTTTGAAAAAATCCTTTTTTGTCCAAAAAATAAAATAAATAAAAAATTTTCAAAATTTTTACAAAAGGGATTTTTAATCATGAACATTTGAAAATTTCATTTACTTTAATCTTAAACCTTTTTGAGTTATTTAAAATTTTAAAAAAATTTTAATATTAGACCTTTAAGCGTAGAACTTCCCCAAAAGAGCTGCTAGAAAGCTGTAGACAGCTATGTTCTCAATTCAATTTTTGGATGTGAAATAAAGATTTTCAATTAAAAACTGTGAAAGTTGTGGCTAGATAAGACTGCAACATTTTTAGAAAGGTTGCTAACATTTTATAAATGTTGGCAACATTCTTTAAAAATGTTGCCAAGTCGCTTGTTTAATGTTAATGAGAGGAATGTTAGGCAGCTGCTGCTGTTGTTGCATTGTCAATGCGTTTGTCATTTCAAAGAGACATGCCACATTGGCTTGTCAACATTTTTTTTTCTCTTCTGTTTGTTTTTATTTTTGGACAACTTACAAAATCAAAGAGGCCGCATTTGCTTCCGCCATCATTAATAATATAGAATGACCATATGCTGATGCTCCTGTACCTGACCCTCAGGCTCCCATCTCTCAGCTCCCGCTGCTCTTGTTCTTGTTGCTGCTGCCTGATCTTGTAGCTGTCATTTTGCTTGGACTTTTAATTTATTTATGGCCTCACGACGATGACTTGCCAACTGTTTGCATTGAAATGCCAATGATGCTGCTGCCGCCGCCAATCCCGGTTCGGTTCCAGTTCCAGTTCCAGCAGCCCCCAAACGCCTAAATGGCAATTAAGCAAACAATTTATAGCAAAATGTTGAATTTAATTAATGTTCGTATCGCAGAAATTGCAAACATCAGCAGAGGATGGGAGCAGAACACGCCAAAATTTGGCTCACCATCGTCGAACAGCGCCGGCAATTTAAATAAAACTTTTGCTTAATTGCGGTCGGCTCCTTGGTCCCAACTGCTGCTGCTGATCGTTAATTTAAATTGAACACATTTAGGACATGGACATGAAGCTAAGGCTCTCTGCATATCTTGCAGCACTTTAATTGCCATCGAATCTCAGCCAGCCCCCGTTATCCCCTAAACGATTTCGTTTAATGCAACTGCCCATCATTTTGGCCTCTCGGCTCCTCCACGTGCTGAAAGTGATTTTTGTATTCTGCCTGGCGGATATTTTGGTCATGGCGAACTGGCAATTAAATTGGGTTTGGGGGGGTCTTGGGTCTGGTGGGCCTTCCTAATGAGTTTTTAATTGGTTGCAGACCCCCGATCGTAGTCTACCAAAGGCAACTTTCTTTCTGGGCTTAAATGGCCGAGTAATTGGAGCTGATTGAGCCATCAGCCACCTGGTGAAGCATTTCGCATGTGTCGTAATTTGAGCTTATATCTAAGCTTCAGCTCGCACCTTCTACTTACCGATTATGGCGTGTCAGCTGGACCCTAAAAAACAACTGAAACAGTAGCCATAAACCAAAGTAATCTCAAATTACCCAAATGGCACGTACCTTCAGATTTCTAATAATCTTTCTTTTTTTTGCCTCAGAAATTCAATTAAAGAACTGTCCCTTGGTCAGACTTTGACATAACTTAAATTGCGACTGCTTCTGCCACAAATCAACGAAACTGCAGGATGTGGCGCGTCACTCCCAGGACATCATGGCGGGTTTTTTTGCCATTTTAATGCCTTCTGGGACGGTGCCTGCCTCTGCCTCTGCTGTCCTGTCTGTCGTTGTTGTTTATGTTGGTGTTATTTTCATTGTAGTTTATTATTAATTAGTTCCAGTCCCATAACTTTTAGTTGGGGGGCCATAAAGTTTGAACAAAAATATTGGTGGTTTTTATGGAACTTGAAATGCTTTTTTGCGTTTAGTACATATGATAAAGTAGGAGCTACAAGCAGAGAGAGGAAGGATTAAGAAGTGAAAATACATTTAAAGTTATTTTAATTGAGAATTTATGATTTTTACATTGAACATAAGTGATTATTTTAGATTTTACATTAAGATTTAGATTTACATTACATTAATACATTAAATTGTGAACAGCTATTTGACAATGAATTTTGGTTGGACCTGACACATGATTTACAAATTACTAAAAAGATTCTGTTAATATTTTAGATCTATATTTTAGAACATCCGTGAGGAAACTGCCTAGTATCTCCCAATTTGTTCCGTTTAAAATGTTGAGGAACTCTTCCTCTTGCAGATCTTGTTTCCCGAAATGTAATAGTCTGTACTCCCGTTGAATTGGACACCTGGCTACAATGTGTTTGGTGTCTTCTCTTTCTGTGGTGTTGCAAAGCGGACACTGCTCGTTTTCGTTTTCAATGTGTGGGCGGTAGTTCAAATGCAGCATTTCTGCTCTCGCTTTAAAAATAAGCGATATTTTCGCAATCGACATGCTATCCTGGAAATAGTTGTTTGCTCCTAGGTCGTATGCCAGTCTGCTGTAAGTGATCCTTGTGAGGCTTTGTCGGGCTGCGTTTACATAGGATTGCCTTGAAAGAGCTTCGATGCTGGTCAGTATATTTTCATGCTCAATAGTCCATTTACTTTGATTATCTAAGGATATCTGCATGTTGTATCGTGACGCAAGCTCTGCCCAATTCTGAAATAATTGTGCCTTATGTTGCAATAAGTAGGCTGCGACCACTTTTGGGTACCGACTATCTGGCATTCTGAGTGCTTTTTTGATGTAATCAAAGTGAAGGCGCAGGGTATACAAAAAGAGTGGCGGCAGTCCAGTTTCTAGATAGATGGCGTAGTTAGGTGTGTTCAAGGGCAGGACAAAAATTTTCTTGATAAAGAATATCAGGCTTCGTTCTACATCCTCGTATTGCTGGCCTCCCCAGATTTGTGCTGCATAGCAAGTTATGGCCCTCGCCGTAGCCTGATACATCCTGTATTTCACGCTCGTGCTTACGTTCTTTCCTTGCATTAAGTTCGACCATGTGCTGTTAATAGCTACTCGCGTGTCTTTAAGCTTTTCTTGGAGGTGGGTGTCAAACTTCATATTTGGCGTTAGGATTATTCCCAAGTATTTGAACGTCTTTACCACTTCTAACGGATCCCCAGCTAATTTCCACCTTTCATTTGAAGCATGTCGCCCGCCCCCTTGCCGCACAATCATTACCTTTGACTTTTCAGCGTTGATGCTGAGGTTCCACAGTTGGCAGTATTTATATGTTGCGTTTATCATTCTTTGCAGCATTGCTGGGGTCTCTGCCATGATTACCATGTCGTCTGCGTACATGAGGATCTTAAATTTTTGGTCTCCAAGCTTGACTCCACCTTCCAGGTCACATGCTATGTCGTCGACAAAAAGAGCGAATAGGAGAGGGCTAAGAAGGCATCCCTGTTTTACTCCTCGGTTGGTCTCAAACTCCTCCGACAGGCACTCCCCATTCCATACTGTTGTTCGGTTATCTGTATACAGGCTTTGAATTATTTTCAGCATTTTTGTGCTTATTCCCATGTTACTGAGTTTTAGAAACAGGCTTCTCCTATCTATCGTATCGAAAGCAGCCTTAAAATCTATAAAGAAGAGGTACATTTTCTTTCCTCGATACAAGTAGTCTCTTGCTGTGGATGTGAGCACAAATATGCTGTCAACTGTGGAATACCCTTCTCGGAAGCCGCTTTGGTTTTCGCTGAGTAGCTTTTTTGTTCTCACAAACTCTGTAATCCGTTCCAGTAGTATTGCGGTGAAAGATTTCATTGCAGTATTTAGAAAAGATATTCCTCTGTAATTTTCCACATTCTTGGGGTCACCCTTCTTAAATATTGGGTACACGATGTTAGATTTGTATCCTTTAGGTACCCTCGCCGTCTCGAAAATTTTGTTGTACTCCTCCGTCAGCAGTTCCATAAACTCTTGTGTTGCGTGCATCAGGAATTCTGTCGGTATTCGGTCTTCCCCCGGGGCTTTGTTGCGCTTTCCTTTTTGGATTGCATTCCGTACCTCTTGAAGTGTAATTCGGGCATCTAACTCTGCGTTTGACTAATGTATGTAACAGGAAGAAGGAATCATTTCTGACCATATAAAGTATATATATTCTTGATCAGCATCAACAGCCGAGTCGATATAGCCATGTCCGTCTGTCCGTCCGTCCGTCCGTCTGTATGAACACCTAGATCTCAGAGATGGTAAGAGATAGAGGTTTGACATGTATGGGACAAATGCTTCTTTTATCTGCACGCAGATCAAGTTTGTTTCAAATTTTGGCCACGCCCCCTCCCGCCCCCTAATTGGGAAAAACGTTATATCTACAACAGTTTTAAAGATAGACGATTCGTTTCTTCTTGAGATAGTTAGTAATTAGCAAAATGAATCGATTTGCCGAAGAAATGATAAAGATCGGGTGAACGGTTCTCAATGTTGCATACTTTTCGGATGGTCACCCTAGGGAACGCAGGAACACTGTTAAACATGTTTTTTCATGAGTAACGGGAATATCGAAGTCGGTTAGAGCCGACTTTAACTTACGCTCTCGTTTTATTAAGTTACAACCATTTTCATGTTAAAACTAAAGCTAAGAGTTCTGTTTTTTTCAGAGTTTAAGGTTTCTTAATTTCGGTTTGAGTTTTGGTTTGATTTGATCTTTCGCATAGGAACCAAGAATAAAAAATAAAAAAATTTATTACCCAAGACCGCCAAAATCAGCGAAAATTCATTGTCTTGAAAACGACAAATATCAAAATGATATTTTAAAGAACAAATTGATATTTAATTATTTCATTATTACAGAAACGAAAAAATCAATTACAAATGGCAGGTTGTTCATCCAATGCTACTACCAGGCGTTCATTTATAGCTAAGAACTATTAATTATTGTTTCATAGAAACAGAAAAAGAACGAATTTATAATTTCTTGACTCCGCCTTGACTGGGGTTCGAACTCGGGACCACTTGCACGTCACAAATTGGCATAACGTTTTACCGCACTGCGCTATTGGGCATGTGGCTGCTGTCTCTTTCCTTTTCGCATTTTCTATACATTCCTTTCCTATTGTGAATGTTTCAAAAATTAAACGAGAGCACAAGTTAAAGTCGGCACTAACCGACTTCGATATACCCGTTACTCAGGAAAAAATATGTTTAACAGTTCCTTATGAGGAACATCTGAAAAGTATGCAACACTTTTTTTAACTCGGCTATTTTTCACTTTTTTGCTCATAACTTGAGAACCGCTCATCCGATCTTTATCTTTTTCGGCGAATCGAAAGATTTTGCGAAGGAAGGCGTGGCCAAAATTTAAAACAAACTTGATCTGCGAGCAGATAAAAGAAGCAATTCTCCCATACACGTCAAACCTCTATCTCTTACCATCTCTGAGATCTAGGTGTTCATAGAGACAGACGGACGGACAGACGGACATGTCTATATCGACTCGGCTGTTAATGCTGATCAAGAATATATATACTTTATATGGTCGAAAATGATTCCTTCGGCCTGTTACATACATTTGCACGACTTTAGTATGCCCTTTTTACTCTACAAGTAACGGGTATAAAAATATCTTACTAATCTTTTCTAATATCATTTGACAAGTTGATATTATTTACTGTTAAAATGAAACGTTATAGTTTAGAAATGATATGAATATAATGATATTTCACCAAATATCAAATTAACCAGCCCATGTCAAATTGATATGGATCTTATTTTTTTTCTGTGCAGCATTGCATTCAGCTTTACTCCAGGTACAGAGTATGTTATAGTCGGGCTTGACCGACTTTCTCACTTGTATTCAAAATAATCATCAATATTGGGGTTATAACTAATAAACTTAAAATTTCTGGGCTGAAACTATTTGCTTCCAAATCCTACGCGTGTAAGATGGAATGGGGTGGTAAAATCGAAAGGGGTGGGTGGTATTTTAACTAGGATTTTTGTTCCACCAGAATTTGTTTCTATGTTTTTGAGAAGTAAATATCTTTCGTTGATAAGGACATGTCGAATCTTTGGTTTGTGTTTGTTAACTGTTTTTCGCTTATAGATTTTTTGTTTGCTCTCCTATAAATATGGTATATTGTAGGTATACCATTGTCGTTCTTAAATATACCCATTTTTATCCAGGTATACAAAAATTTCAGGAGGAGTGAAACCATTCGAGATACACAATTGAAAGTATGTGTCACTCTCATAGTACTGAGCTTTTATAAGTATTTTTTCTACATTATCTAGGGACCTTAGTATATGGTTTCTCGTTAGTTAATGATGTGGTTGTCTATTCTTATTATGCCAGATGCGTTATATAATTTCTTGTTTGATATAAACTTTGTGTAATTGCTGATTGGCGACCTATACATCGACGTGCATGCTCTTAGTTTTTTCTTTCGAATTTTGGAGCCTTTCCAAATATGATGGAGATATATTGAACCACACATTACAACCATACGAAAGAATTGGTCTAATAAGTGACTGATACATAATTATTTTTACTCTATTATTCACCAATCGTGAGCTAAACATTCTTTTGTAAGCAAAAAAGGCCCTTTGGGCTTTTTTCTAGTTGCTTGCTGATATGATGGTCAAAGTAAAGGAATCTATCAAGGTATATTCCGAGGTATTTGATGTTTCCAGAGAGAGGGATAAATCTGTTCTCTCGATTAATTATTTGGAACTGCTTCCAATTTTTTTAATGTTGTTGTTGCACTTTTTGACTGGTGGATGCATGCGCATTTGTTTGAATTGATTTTCAGGTGCCAGTCTTGTGCGTAGTTTTCAACTATATTGAATTTTTCTTGTAGATGTCGGTTTATATTGAATATGGTGTCGTCAGAGAGCTATGTCATCAGCAAATGCTATTATATTGTCTACTTTGTTTATAAGGTCATTTATAAATAAGTTAAATAAAGTAGGAGCATTGACCGTGCCCTGTTGGAGACCGTTTTCTACATTGAAGACTCCTATTACTTGTTTTATTATTAATTTTGACTCTAAATTTTCTATCAAATATCATATTATAGATTAATATAAGAAGATTTAGTGGAAATTTACCTAATTAGTTTAACCAGTAGCCCTTTGTCCAGATCGTGTCAAATGCCTTTTCTAGATCTACAAAGCATGCTCCCGTTGCATTTTTTTTTATTCCAGGCCCAATTTATTTCAGACATTAGAAGGTTTATTGCATGAGTTGTTGAGTGCCTATGTTTAAATCGAAACTGTTTTTCGCTTTTTGACGTTATTGGATTCAACGGCTCTGCTTATATTGAAACTAATGATAATTTCATATATTTTGCTAATGTTTGGCAACATGCTTATAGGACGCAAATTATTTATGTTGTTTTTGTCATTATCTTTCTTTGGAATAACAATGAGCTTTGCTGTTTTCCACTGTGGTGGGAAATACGAAGAATTGAGCATGTTGTTAAATATTGAGCAGTACTCTGTTACCATTTCTATGGGTAATGATTTAAGCACTATGTTTGGGATTTCATCGATTCCTGAAGACATCTTACTTTTGAGCTTAGCTATTATATCTTGTACATCAGATAATGTAACAAAGTAATCTTCAAGCTGGCTATAAAACAAATCATTGGCTAATTTGGCATAATTAAAAGTTTTTAATTTCTAAAACTGGTTGAAGCATTGCTCGACTTGATAGTGGACCATATTATTTTGGTTATTTGTCTTTGCAGAGTGTACTGTTTGGAAATGAGATCCTACTATTTCAATAATCCTTGTTGTCTCTTATTATATAGCAGTTTTTTCTTTGGTTTATCTCTAAAAGGCTAGAATCGAGACCTGCTGCAGTAATTATGGTTGAGGACGTGCAAGGGATATTAATATGGCTTAAAGTGTTTTCACCCTTTTTAAGAAAGTTTCTTAATAATACTGAATTTTGAGGTTGTTGGGCTTTAAGGCTGGCAAGATTTTGTTCCAGTTGCTTATTAAAGTTTTTACGAATATTTTCTTCGATTACTTTTTTGTTAGCTTCAATTTGGCTTTTAGCAAGCCGACCGTGGTCGAAGCAATATTTCAAGTCGATTGTGTTGTTTAATCAGAGTGAGGATTTTAGATTTTTCTTTATAAGATTTTTAATCACAACGTCTTTGGTTAAATTTTGAATAGGGTTATTGATTTTAATTTTGGAACATTCTTTTTTATAGAACTAATGATAATTTTATTTAGTTTTTCTAAGTGATAATCAATCTCAAGGTTGCTTAAGCTTCTGTCGTTAGGAGTTTTTGGTTCGTTTTTAAGCAGGTTTTTACAGCATTTCTGAAAATTATACCAGTTAGTTTTTTTGTAGTTAAGGATTCGTTCTTGGTCATTTTCTAACAGAGTAAAAATATTTGTTTGGTCTCGGGTTGAAGCTATAATTAGAATGGCTGAATGGTCACTGTCATAGTTCAAGCATCTAAGGCAGTTAATAGTATTTGTTGTTTTCTTGATTTCAAGCTCATAGTCTGCTAGACATATGTCTAGGAACGAGTTACCATTTTCGTATGAGGCTGAACTGGATGCATAAAGACTACACCTAAATCTAAGTTCGTTTTCATTTAACCATCCTTTAGGGCATTGCCTTTAGTGTTGTTGGTTTCGTTTCCCATAGAGAGTGTTTGCAATTCAGATCACCCGCTAAAATGTAGAAGTTATTAAGATTTTGAGATTAAATTCTTCAAATATTGTGTTGAGTTCTGTAGCGAATAAGTCACTATTGTTTCCTGAAGGATAGTATGGAGCTAATGAAGAGATTTTTATTACTTGCATCCGAAGTTTTATTATGCAAGCCTCCATATGCGTAAGTGAGCCTATTTTAGGTCGAGTACAGATATTAAATTGTAGGTTATCTTTGATTAAGATCGCCACACCTCCACCTCTAATCCCAAATTTTCTGTCTTTTCTAATTAATGTAAACCCAGGAATTTTAGTGTGTGACTAGGGTTTAATTTTGTCTCATTTAACATTAGTATATCGGGGTTGTGCTCTTTATGAAATCACTGAGTTCTAGTCTTCACTGATTCTAATGAGAATTTACATTTAGTGAGATAATACGCAATGTGTCAAGAGTAGGGCTTAATCCCGAAACGAATTTCGGTTCCGGTTCCAGTACCGGTACGTCCCGAAATGAATGTTTCGGCTAAAGGTTCTATTTGGTTTTCAATTAATTTCGGTTTTCGGTTTCGGTTACGGTACCCGGATTTTTATGTCGGTATACCGGTACGTACCGGTACTCACCGATATAAGTACTACTTATTTTTAATACTGAAAAAAAAATTTTAAGATAAATCTAAATCATTTTATTCCTGTTTAATAAAACGAATCAAAAATCAACACAAAATGAATGGTTTCACATTATAAAACTATATCGCCTTAATATATCGGATTTTTTACGTAGTTATTATGTAAAAACTAATGATTTCTAGCAGGTACCTGACGTGCGTTGTTAAATCGCTCACAAAGCTAAGAAGTGAAGCATATTGACAATTACCATCTATCAAATCTTCATCTAGCAAAATTCACCATCCGTCTATTTACCCGTCTTCATGAGAATCAAAATCGTTATAAAATTTTCAAATTTTGTCTCATTAACCGATTGACCGACACCTATCATATCTTTTATGATAATCTGAACTCATGCAATTTTGTAAATATCCGATTTTGGGACAGTACTACACATTATTTTACCCTACTATGTATTCTTCATAATAATTTTGGGAGTAAGAAAATTAAGCAAATTTCATACATATATATTTTAGTTGCTTAATTGTTTTTGGTGTTTAGTTGTTTGATCTACACCTACTGTTAACCTGTCTACATTGCCATTTCCAAACTCGCAATATTTTTGACTGTTCAAACTTTTGTTTTTTTTGTCTACATACATAATAATCTTAGGTCCTATGAAAATTTTAGAATTTTGACGATTAGTTTGACCATTTGATCTACAACTCCTATTGGAGGAATCTGTCCACCAGTTAAGTACGTTTTAATGTTTTTGAATACGTGTAAGTGCGATTTTGCTAGAGAGGACGAATGTGTTTATATTTGCAGTGCAAGTGCACCAATTTACTATCTTCTGTGTGTACATTCTGTGCAAAGTATAAAAGCAAATCAACAGTTGCATTAGCTTTGCTGTATATATGCACTGGCTATATTGACACGGCTGTTGACGCCGAATAAGAAGCCGATCTTTAAAAGGTTGGAAATGATTTATCTTAGTTACATACTTTTGCACACTCTTAATATAATTAGGTACAAAGGTATACAAACCGAAACTGTACCGGTACCAAAGTTTCGGTTTCGTTCCGGTTTTATCGGTTCCAATAATAACGGTAAACGGCATTCGGTTCCCAAAAAAAATTTTTGTATCGGTTCAGGTTCCGGTTCCGGTACGCGATTTGAAACGGTTTATTTCGGTTAACGGTTCCGGTTTCGGTTCCGGTATTAAGCCCTGGTCAAGAGGAATGTTATTTGTGGGGTGACTCACGTTCATTCTGAATCCATTAGGTTGCAAATAGTGTCAACTCTGGCTGTTTGTATATCGAGTTGGTCTTGAAGTAGTTTTATTTGATTACTTAGATTTAGGATTGATTTTTTTATTTCTTCTAGCAGAGAGCTTTGTGTATTTTCTGTTGGTATATTTTGAGCTTTAGGCATATTTCTAGTTGTACTAGCATATTTATATTAGGATTAATATATGATGATGAAAGTTTTGATTTTTCGGCTAAATTTTGTTTCTAACTCTAATTCTATTTTGAAGATCTCTGCATCGCTCGTAGCCTCTAGAGGATGGATGGTCAGGTTTCTTGCAGAGGATGCAGAACAATTAATTTTTGTCGATGACTTCCTTGTCTAGTAGCGACAGTTTTCGCTTCTGTGAGGATTGCTGCATTTAACACATCTTGGGGTTAGGTTGCAGTTGGCTGCGTTATGGAAAAAAGCTTTGACAGTTTCTGCACTGTGGAATATCTGGTCTTCGTAAGGTTTCCATTTAATACAGTGGTACTGGACTGTTCTGATCGCTTTCAGTTCAGTTGCATTGCTGTCAGCACTTATTTGTACCATAAAGAATGGTAGATCGATATTGCGTTCTTTGAGCTTTTCGTAGAGAATTTACTGACTTTTAGAATTTCCAAGTTCTCCTTTGGTGATTTTAATTCATTTAGAATTTCAGAGGGGTCAATGTTGGCGCTTAACCCTTTCATTAAATATGTTTTTGTTTTTAAGCTTTAGGTGTATAAGAGAAAAACTCTTGCGTTAGCTTTTTCAGGTGCCCGCGCACTCTCTTATAGTCATCTAGATTTGTTAGAAAGATAGCAATTTTATGTTGATTATAACTTTTTATATTAAACATTTTTATTTTAAGTCCATTTTTAGAAGATTGATGATTTGTTTTCATTCAATATTAAAGACGTTTATTGGTGGGATATTTTTGTTATTATTTTTGTTGTTACTTTTGATTTCATTTTTGCTCTTAGTTGCTGTGTCTTCGTCTTCGTCACTAGATAAGGTCGTTGTGGCTGCGGCGGCGGCTGCCCTTGTTGATGTTTGGTTGTTGGTAGCGGGGGTGGAGCTGGAATTTTGCTCTTGATCGCGTCTTAAGCTTTCGTTGTTTTTGTTAAGCACATGTTGAGTAAAGTTTTGTAGTATTTCACTATCACATTGAAGTTCTTCCAACTCTTCGTCAAGAGAGGAGTAGTAGTTGTTTCTGAGCGCTTTGCTCATTGGAAAGTCGGTACCGTTCATATTTTTTCTCTTTCTTATTATTGCATTGGCACATGTAGTTTTTGATTTACTAATGTTTTTGTTGAATTATTTGGAGCATTATGCTCATTGGGTGGGGCTTCTTGGCCCGCAATGATGTTATGTGGTTTTAAACTTTTTATCAGAAAAACGTATTTATTTTGGTATTTGTTTACAAAAGACAAAAGGCGCAGTTAGAAACTTGATCGCTGTAAACACCTCTTGCTCGCGTCACAGCTAAGATCAAACTCCTCTTCATGAGTGCTTAAACGACCTTAATCATAATCAAACCATCAATATTCTTTTATACTTGCACATAACTTCAATAACAGGAACCCAACACTTGACACAGGAGGTTAGTTGATCATACAGCTGTTTCATTGGTATCTCTTCCAAATCATCAGCGATCTTTGCCCACTTGTATTAACACCAGCTAGAGCTGCCATAATCGTTTGGGAATTCTCCAATTTTTTTGCTCTCGTTGGAAAATTAATTTTCTTAGGAATCTCCTCTGCGAGCTGAATTTTGTATTAATGAGCCATCTTTTGAGGTTTGAGAAGAGATAAAAGTCCGAGTATGGCTCCCTCGATGATCGTGTTTTTTTGGGTACGGAGTCAACAACAATCAGGTATCAAAACAATACTAAGAGCTGTAACGCGCTGAAACTTGACATGTCTGCCTACATATGTAATTTTTTTCTGCGATAGCAGAGGACTCTGGTTACTTTTTACCTCTCCTGGTATTTCATACTACCAACCCACTAAGCAAATTTCAAGTTTATAGCTTAAATAATTCCTTAGTTATGGTTTTGAAGCGGCTTGAAACCAATAAACAAAAAATATTTATTTAGACACCCATCATGAAACAATCACTTTATTATTAGTTGTAAGTGTATTAATTGTGTTTCAGAAGAAGCCGTCTATTCGTATGGATAAACAGATTTTTGGGGATAATAAAAGATTTGCAGAATCAAAATGTAGAACAGTTATGGCAACCCAATAAACTAAAAAGTTTCGAACTATTTTCTTTAGCAGTTCGAGCTGGGCTGGGTATCGGAGCTGATAATAGAGGAATTTAGATAAGGGTCTAGGATTAATAAATTTGATTATAAACAGAACTGTTGAAATAACTTTTAGGACTTTTGGGTACAGGATTTAACTCGGATTGAAAAGGAGTTCAATTGTAATCTTTACTTTTTGAAAATTTAAACTCACAATTTTATTTATTGTTGAAGTAGTTTTAAACTCATCAGGCAATTCTATTAAGTAAGTTATGTAAGTACCAAACTGAGAAATCATTTCTTTGCTTAAAATTGTATTTCTATTCAATTTCCCGTTGAACTTGAAAGGAAAAGAATAAATAAAATTTAACTGAAAACTGTTTTTCCCATGACCTCGAAAGGCAGTTTCACTCACCGTCTGGTAATTTCAGACGCAACGGCCACAAAATGCATTCAAATCAGTCGCCTCAGTTGAAACCACAAAGACGAAGACAGAGACCCCGTGTTGACGGCCAACTGTGGCGACGTGACGTTGAAATTAAATTAACTAGAACAGAACGACCCAGCCAAGTTGGCCAGACTTGCCAACAGCCACTTGACCAACAAGTTTGTGCCAGCAGCCAAAAACTTAACCCTGACTCGACTCCGACTCCGTCTCCGACTCTGAACTTAATGCATCGCGACGCCCGGGTAAATTGTTTAACATTTGGGCTTTAGCTTTAATTTGTTGCCGTGGCCATCATCGTGCAATTTGTTTTCATAATGCCCCAATATAAATGCACGGCCCCAGGGGCGACAATTTTGATTAAAATGCCATTTACATAAAAGCGATGAGGCTAAGAGCCAAATTGGTCACGCATGCAACGAGCAGCTCTTTAATAAAGATCTTCATGCACCGGCGTTAATCTCGGGAAGTAATCTTATCTTGTAGTTTTATTAGACAATGGTTATCATGCCATCTCTGAGATCTGTTTGTTCACACAGACGGACGGACAGACAGAAGACTGACGGACATGGCTACTCGACTCGGCTGTTGTTGTTGATCAAGAATATATTATATATACTGTATATGATCGAAATGATTCCTTCTCCCTGTTACATACTATTGCACAAACTTAATATACTTTATGGTACCAAAGGTACCATCGGTCGGTCAAATAACTTGCCCTTAAGGTTTTTTCTAATTACAAACTTATCAAATCACCCTGTATAATCATATGAATTGAAATCTGTATTACTCTCTCTTTATGTTGTTCTAAGCGCCTAACGCTCTCTGCAACTCTCAATCAATGTTTTCTCTTCTATGAAGTTTTGAAATGTAATTTTGGGCCTTTGCTCTACTTCTTATGTTAATAAAAAGCAGTCTTGAAGTTATGTCAAAGAAATTATGACGTGCGTTAAAAAACGCTTTGGGATTCAACAGGTAAAGAGTACATTCATAATTTTTGTCTAAGTGACTGCAACAGATAAGAAAAGTTGTATGCATTTTCAATGACTTATTTTTTTCGATTGTACGATTTATCTTTGCTTTAGTTTAATCTTATTATCGCGCGAATAGATAAGGATGCGGCTGCGGCATGCACCGTGGGCGGAAGAAAATTTTAACTTCTTAATTTAATTAAAACGAGAGCGTAAGTTAAAGTCGGCTCTAACCAACTTCGATATACCCGTTACTCATGAAAAAACATGTTTAACAGTGTTCCTGCGTTCCTTAGGGTGAACATCCGAAAAGTATGCAACATTTTTTGGCTCATAACTTGAGAACCGCTAATCCGATCTTTAGCTTTTCTTCGGCAAAACGATTTATATTGCTAATTACTAACTATCTTTAGAAGGAATCGTCTATCTTCAAAACTGTGGGAAATAAAACGTTTTTTCCATATTGCGGGGGCAAAACATAGAAATAAACTTGATCTGCCTGCAAGTATCTTACCATCTCTGAGATCTAGGTGTTCATACAGACAGACGGACGGACAGACGTACATGTCTATATCGACTCAGCTGTTGATGCTGATCAAGAATATATATACTTTATATGCTCGGAAATGATTCCTTCTACCTGGTACATACATTTTCGCGACTTTAGTATACCCTTTTTACTCTACGAGTAACGGGTATAATTAATAGAATAGGCATTATTTCCTAGTATTTCCTATTTCAACTTTTGTGAATTTATAACATTTTTTTTTCAAATAAAAAGTATTTTATTAAATCATAAGTAAGTTTCATGCGAAATAAATGTATAATAATGCAATGACGCCTCATTAATTATTTTGATCTTTACTAATGAATTTGGTATCTGGGGCTTTTTCTTCCTAAAAATGGCACGGAGTGGAGATGATGGGGCCAGTACAAGCAAGCGAAGTTCGTTGATGATATGGTAGAGGTACCATTGAAAACAGCTGTGCGACCAACTAAGCTTCACTTGTGGTGTGTTGTGTTCCTCCTTTTTGGAGTTATGCAAGCATATCGAGACCTTGAGCCAGCTTAATATTGATGTTTTGATTATCATAAAGGTCGTTAAAATATAATATAAAAAATATGGGTAATTATTTTTGAACTGCGGTCTCCAAACACTAAAAATTTTCTGTGATTAGGCTTGTCTTTTTAATTTTTAAAATTGCAAAATGTCAGATTGGTTTTGATTTTCAAATAGATTTAACAGTCGGCAATTGGCAAATATGATCATGAATATCAAAGATCTGAATATCTCTCAACACATATTTTCAAAGTGATTCTCAGTGAGATAAACACAAAAATCATAAGCAATTTCGGTTTCCCACTGAGTTTTACTTTATTTTCGTGTTATTTGTGTTTTCTGTTAAAGTCCCATATGAGTTGCGACGAAAATTTGTTTTTTACATATTTCACAGAAATAGAAACACTTTCTAACAGCACATGAACATCAAAGCAAAGCCAAGGTGAACAAGTAAGACCATTGCAGTCGAGTTAGCTCGACATCAAAATACCCTGTACAATTGACAAACACACACATACACAAACAAACACACGCACAATACACAAACGCGCCCTCCACACTCGAGCAAGCAGCAAACGTAATAAGCAAACGTAATAAGCAAAGCTTGGTGGGGAGGGGGGTGCAAAAATTGTTTCGTTAATAACTTCTGTGTTTTTGCTCAGATCTCAATGTGCTTTTCAGAATAGATAGATTATAGGCCTAAGATAATATATATTAAGCGACGATGTTGTAACTTTAAATTTGTGGCTCTGACAGTATTTTGCGGTTTAAGGGGGGGGGGGAAACTTTGGAAATCTGAAACAAACTTGATCTGCGTACGGCCTATACCTATGTACATGCAAAAATTTGCATCTCTATCTCCTATAGTCTCTGAGAGCTACGCGTTCATACAGACAGACGGACAGACGGACGGACGGACAGACGGACATGGCTAAATCTACTCGGCTGTTGATGCTGATCAAGAATATATATACTTTATAGGGTCGGAAATGTTTCCTTCTCCCTGTTACATACATTTGCACAACTTCATGATCCCCTTTTACCCATTTTCAATGGGTACAGGGTATAAAAATCTAACCGGTTGTTTTGAGTCGTTTAAAAAAAATCCATTTCGGTATCAAAAAATATTGTACCCTAGTTTTTTATGGTTTTTTTTTTAAATTATTTAAACTGCACGCCACCCATTGTACATTTATCTTATTAACTTAAGCAGTAATTACTGAATCACTGAATCAAGTGAACAGTACAACACTAAAAACAAGTGAGAAAGTCGGTCAAGCCCGACTATAACATACTCTGTACCTGAGTAGCTGAATGCAATGCTGGTGCTGCGTTCATCTCAAAGTCTCTATCTCTCTCACTCTCTTTTTAAGATTGTGCGATGTTAGTTGTAATAGGATGGGAGGGGGTGGGGGAGGGTGATTTACTTTTTTGCTCATAACTCCAGATACAAATCATCTATCTTCAAAACTGTAGGAGATAAACCGATTTTTATACTCTGTACCGAAGGTACATAGAGTATATTAAGTTTGTGCAAAAGTAGTAACAGGAGAAGGAATCATTTCCGACCGTATAAAATATATATTCTTGATCAGCATCAACAGCCGAGTCGATAGTTCATGTCCGTCTGTCCGTCCGTCTGTCCGTCTGTCTGTCTGTCAGTCCGTCCGTCCGTAGAACAAACAGATCTCAGAGATGCAGTAAGAGATAGAGGCTTGACATGTAAGGGACAATGCTTCTTATACTTGCAGGCAGATCGATCAATTTTGGCCACGCCCCCTCGCCGCCACCTTAATTTGGAAAAACGTTACATCTCCTACAGTTTTGAAGATAATCACGTACCTTCTAGTTAGTACTAGAAAAAATGTATCGATTTGCCAAAGAAATGATAAAAGATCGGATGAACGTTTCTCAAGTTATGAGCAAAAAGTACATTTCCTCTCCCCCACCCCCTCCCACCCTATTACAACTAACACCGCACACAATCTTATAAAGAGAGTGAGAGAGAGATAGAGAGAGACAGAGAGTGAGAGAAAAAAGAGTGAATGATTCCTTTCCTGTGACATTCCTTTTAATATACAACCATTCAACAACCTTAATATACTCTGTGTACAGAGTATAAAAATGGTACAGATTCTTATGTTTACAAAACCAGTCCAGAACAAGCAAAAACAGACACTTCAGTCTTCATTCAGTCTTCTTAATAAACTTACACGTTTATCAACCCAATAGTTTATAAAAGTGTGAAACTTTTAAAACCTTGATAAAATGCAAATAATTAAGGTAGTTTTTCGAGTCCCTCGAGCAAAACTATTTGAAATAATCTCGTTTTTATAGAAAATTGGAAATGGAGCCTTTGGTGAAGTCTATGAAGTCATGGTAGATGGTAAGAGAAGGGCAGCCAAGAAATGTGAATATGCTAGCAACGAAGATGGAAAAGAAATTGCACAGCTAAAACGATTCGGACTTGTTCATGTGAATATTGTGGCGGAATTTGGCATACAAGTGTTTAAAGATGCCGACTACTTCCATCATGGAATATATGGGAGGGTGGATCAATGAAGGATTTGCTGCGATCAGCGCACTTTTCGTTGACAGATGTGATACACTGGTTTAGCCAGGTGGCCGCAGTGAGTAATTGCATATAATATTATAATATTCTAGTATAACACAGTTCTGCAAATTGTGACCTTTTGTAAGTATCCCGAGTACCTAAACATAATCCAGATGTAGTTAGATTTGTAATGTCAAGTTAAAGTACTAAATTTGTCTGTAAAATAAAGTATTCCATATTAATCTCATAAAATACAAGTTTTTGATCTGCAAGCTCCGGCCGATTTGGAATGCAAATTTAAGTTTAGTACTAAGCTGCTGATTGCCTTATTTTGCAGATCGATCTCGAACTTATATCTTATAAAAATAAATAAAGCATAAACTTCAATTTACAGATAAAATTGAGTACTATAATTTGACATATACAAATTTTTGAAAACTAGCCCGTTTCTAGGACAAAATGGGCAAAGGGCAATTTCGGCATTTTTATGTCCATTTTACAGTTAATCCATTAGAGATATGGAATTTCTAAAGCCAGATTCGGGCTTAGCGCGAAAAACTTGTCTAGTAACTATCAATTTTTTACCATTTTAGGCTCTGTGCTGAGAATAATTTAATTTTGAGTTCTTGTCAAAATACTTATGTCCTCCCCCATTTGCACATTTTGATTTATATTTTCTAACCTAGGCAACCGATTGTAAACTACTTATGATTTATTAAAAGCTTACGCTTATACCAGTATTCGATTAAAATTTCAGAGTTTTGGGATTATTTGTTTAAGGGTACGGTATACCTTCATAAAATTTTTTTTTCATTTTTTTTATTAGCTTAAACGTTCTATTAGGATCTTATAAACATCCTGCAAAACTTTCAAGCAGATCCGAAACTCAGTTTCTCAGTTTCTGGTGTGAATTAGGATATTTTTGATCGGTCAACAAATAACGGAGTTAGGATCAATACAGTGGGGAAAAAAATGTCGATTTTCGAAATTTTGACTTTGAAACCCCATAACTCCGCCATTTACTGACCGATCTAAAATATCCTTCCATCCATTTTGAAAATGAGGAAGGTCCGCTGTTTGCAGCTGACATCGCCGACTAATATCTGTAAGTATATATTATTTGTAAAATTTTTGGTTACTTTCCAAATATAACTTTCTCGGAGCTCAAAACTCTTTCTCAAGTTCTACCAAACCGATTTTAATCAAATTATATGCAATTGACGTAGGATTATCACCATTCTAGAACTGCATTTTTAATTTTTTAATTTTTTTTCCCGTATGTTTCCCAAAAACAACTTCAAACTTTAAACGCGTATTCTCGAAACCACGTTTTTCGAACTGGCTGCCATGATATCTCCAGTTCCACTGATCCGATTTTTTGATGATCAAAACTGAAATCGACGCAAAATTGTCACCATTCTGGTCTGAACCTCAATCATAATTTAAAAAGAACAAGTAAGAAAAGTCGGTCAAGCCCGACTATAACATACTCTTCTAGAGTATAAGCTGAATGCAATGCTGGTGCTGCGCTCATCTCTAAGTCTCTCTCTTTTTTCTCTCTCTCACTCTCTCCCTTGCTTTCTCTCTCTCTCTAAGATTGTGTGGTGTTTAGTTGTGAATGGGTGGGAGGGGGTGGGGCGAGGGCGATGTAATTTTTTGCTTATAACTTGAGAACCGCTGATCCGATCTTCATCATTTCTTTGGCAAATCGATACATTTTGCTAAATACTAACTATCTCTAGAAGGTACGAAACGTCTACCTTCAAAACTGTAGGAGATATAACGTTTTTTCCGAATTGCGGGGGCGGGAGGGGCGTGGCAAAAAATAAACTTGATCTGCCTGCAGCTATAAAACATTTGTCCCATACATGTCAAACTGACCATGTCAGATCTGGGAGTCAAAGGACGGACGGACGGACGGACAGACGGTACTGGCAGTATCTGACTCGGCTGTTGATGCTATGTCAAGAAATATATATACTTTATATGTGGAAATAGATTCCTTCTCTCTGTCATACTTTTAAAACCCAATATGCCTATGTGCCTTCGGTACAGATAAGAAAACTGGAGGCTAGAGAATTTCGAATATCCTTTCAAGGGGATCTTTTTTTTTGCTAGCATCACCTTTCAGAGCAACTGTCATCTATCTCAGAGAGCCGAGAGAGCGAGTTGGAAAAAATTAGGACCCCTCCCCACAACGGAATACGTCACCTTGTAGTAAATTCACCTTGGCCTAGCACACAAGGTCAAAACGAGCATGGGTGTTATGTAGGCTCACTTTGTGCTGAATCACTAGGAAAAGTACACAATATATACGTACTTTAACTAAGCAGTAGGCATTTTCATTTTGCTTAATTTTTGCGTTATTTTTTGTAATTTTTATAAAAAATCTATGCTAAAATCACTTGAGTTAATAGTATATCTTGTTTTAGTAAAACTCTTATATCTAATTGGACGAAACGAAAGTCTTTTCGCCCGGGCACAAGCAAAATCAGACTTTCATATATATTAACAACTATAAAATAAATATTATTTATTAACAATTCTTATTTGACTTGACAGACTTGACTTCTATGTTAAAACTTTTTCGCGGATGTGATTAAATATTCTAGATCTATGATTGAATACCTTTCATATGATATACCACATGTCCTTCAAGGACGAATATTAAGGATCTACTATTTTATACTATATTTCATTTATTCCTCTATTTTCTGTTGCAGTATGTATGTAGTATGTATTATTTTGAGTATTATTAGTTTTCCTTTTTTTTTTATTAATTTGTAGACCGTTTTCCGCGAGATTGGATACAATTTTTACAATTCAACTGGGAGAGGTATCGGTTTTAAACCTAACAATAATTTCCAGCCCGGCGCTCAACAATCAACTCATTTGTTTTTGGCATTTAACTTATTTAATTGTAACAGTTAATTGATTAAATTAAGTTATCTGTAAATTCATTAAGAAAACTAGAGCTTGTAGAACCAGCACTTGTCACTGCAAGCTAAGTACTAACGACGAACATTGCTGTAAATACTTTTGACAACTAATAAGCATCAGTTCATATGCGTTATCTTTAGCCAGTATGAACTGACTAGGTGTATATATGCGTGTGAAAAGTGTTCGTACATAAAAAAAAAATTTATATCTTAGTTAATCTGAAATATGCCCGGCTACTAAATAAGATGTCAAAAGTTGAGAGAGATTTGAAACCGCCTGCTCAAAGTCAGAAGTATTAATTAATATATTTTCATCCATCATAATCTAGTAGGCGGTCTGATTCTTGGCACTTCGCAAATAAAGTAGTCCCTGATTGGTTCTGTGACACACCTGATAGTGAAAGGTTTTTTCCCTTGTTGGAGAGGACAAAATTTTTCGGATGTTTGTAACGCATAGAAGGAAGCATCTCCGACCACATAAAGTATATATATTCTTGATCAGCAAGACGAGCTGAGTTGATATAGCCATGTCCGTCTGTCCGTCTGTCCGTACGTCCGTCCGTCCGTCCGTCTGTCCGTCTGTTTCTATGCTATCTCCTCCGTCAGTTTTAAAGCTATCTTAACCAAACTTGCACGAAATCTTTTGCATAAATACGCTGCACATTTGTCGGAACCGGCCGGATCGGATGACTATAGCATATAGCTGTCATAGGAACTATCGGTTGAAAAACTAGTTTTAGTAAGAAAACTTTTTGGTTTGTATTGCTATCGCTCTCAACGCTCGTATTTATAAGTTTTCAATGATTTCACATAATTTCACTAAGGCTTATCGAAATCGGACAACTATATAGTATAGCTGCCATACAAAGTTAGGTCTGAAAAAAATCTTAGTGAGAAAAACTTTTTGTTTTCAATGTTATCGCTCCCAACGCTCGTATTTATAAGTTTTCAATGATTTTACATACTTTCAAAAATATTTTTCGACAACAGCGCCCAATATGGGATAGCTGCGCTACAAACTGTCAAGCGCTATTAAGCTCCATAGTATATAAACTTCGGTGGGGCCGAGAGTTACAGCTCTATTTTTTATATTTTAATTAGTTTTGTTTTTATAAAAACGAACAAAAACTTTGAAAACCTCAGATTCTCATATACAATTTTTTTAAAAATAAAAATAAAAAAAATTTTTAAATTTTTGCTTTAAATGGACTATGTTATTAAAAAAATTTTGTTTAATTTAAAAAAGTCATTTTTTATACAAATTTTTTTTCCATTATGATGGACCTTTCTGCGGAAATCAGTGTTGCCAAATCAGCTTTTTCCCGACATTTCTGGATTTTTTTAAAACCGTATTGCGGGAAAAACTTACGAAAGGCGGGAAGCGGGAATTCTAGCCTTTTTAAAAGTGATCAGCTTTATTTTTGTTTTGGAGCAAATCAATAGATTTTCATTCTTGTCAGTCATTTATCGACGATAAGTAATTACATGTCATATACGAAAAATGCTGAAAAATTTCACAAGAAATGTCGTGACATTAGGATGCAGGTCCTAGAATTTAAGACCTGGCTTCGGAAGTATGAGTACCTGATACCTCTCGAGATCACTGCAGTTATTGAAAGGAACCAGGTCCATAAGGCGACCTGGAAGTTCCCTGATCAACGAACTCGAAACTAGATTGATCACGTTGTGATCGACGGAAGGCATTCATCAAGTGTACTAGATGTGCGCGAGATTCGAGGAGCCAATATGGACTCGGATTATTGCGTTGTTGCAGCCAAGGTATGCACACCATGAGCGGCTGCCGAGGAGGCACTCGGGTACTCCGAGACCCCTCAAAGGCGGTCTGGGCACGATGAGGAGTGCCGACGCGCTACTGCAGAGAAAAACGAGGTCTACAAGACATTTTGCAGACGAAAGCGGATGCTGATAAGTGTTTACCAGAAGAAAAGGAAAGAGGAGAAGCGCCTATTTAGGAAGAAAAAGAATGAGCGGAAACCACCAACTTCTGTGCCGTATAAGGGTTAACGAAAGCATGCCTGACGATTAAAAACTAAGTGTTCTATGTCCAATCTTTAAAGGAGGAGACCCAGCAGTTTGCGCCAACTATATCCATATAAGGCATTTATTCGCATATAAGGTTCTGTCACGAATTGGACCTTATCAGTGTGGCTTTAGACCTGGTAGACCACCCAGACCATATTCACATTGCGCCAAATCCTGAGAAGACCTATGAGAGAAACATCGAAAATCACCATCTTTTTATCGATTACAAAACCGCTTTCGACACACCGATAAGGTCAAGCTTCTTCAAAGCCCTGTCTACTTTAGGTATTCCAGCAAAGTACGTTAGACTTTGCAGGATGACGTTGAAAAGTACGCAAAGCTCCGTCAAAATAGGAAAGAACCTCTCCGAACCATTTGATACCAAAAGAGGTTTTAGGCAAGGCGATACCTTTTCGTGTGACTTCTTTAATCTACTGATGGAAGATATAATGCAAGTGCCGACATGCCAACTAGAACCGGCGGATTTATTCATAAAAATCTAATACTATTGCGCTGCCGATGATATTGACATTATCGGCAATACCACATGAGCAGTAAGCAAAGCGTTTTCAGAGATTGAGAGAAGTCTAGATTATTGGGTTTAGGTAAATGAGGACAAAACGGAGTACCTAGTAGAGCATTAATCGCAGAGGCCCAGACCGTCGAACGGTTGTGCGGGCCTTAAAGAAGAAGAAGAATATATATTGCTATATTTGGTATTTTTGAACCTATTTAATTGAAAATGCCATAAACTAACAAGTTTGTTTTAATCAATGACTTGATCTTCTGATTGCTATCAATTCTCTACAGATTAATCCATCAGACACCAAGAAGAAATTTGCTGTCAAAGAGGTGTATTAAAGATATGAGTTTGTGAAGCAGATTCAAATGCTTCAGACGAATAGCGTATTGGGGAAATCTACCATGTGCTAGACAAAATTCTTAGTTGATCTTATAAAACATCAGAAGCTGAAGTTAGCTTTTTAATATATTTAAGTTGTCTTCTGCTGTTCTGATATTCTGATTTTCATTATCTTCATTGTATTAAGACATTTAAATGATTTCAGGTTGCCTGAAAATCACAGCAATCTTCAAAATCTTACATATTTTCGGTTTACTACATATTACGACCAATTAAACAAGTTTTTTCCCATTTCGGAAGAGTTTTTCCGTAGTATTGGGTAAATAATATAATTTATATTTAAGGAAATGGGAGAATACGAAGAGACTGTAAAGATTTGGAGTGAAGTTATCGCTTTTTAATGACTCTGATGGGAATCAAAGATTTTTTTAATTAGCCTCGTTTGCGAATTAGATGTTGCGCTTGAAGGCGTGTCTACAGATATGTGTTACGTCGAACTGCAATATGCTACGTAGATTATAAGGTCCGCCCTAGTTACCTCAAGCTAACAGCCACAATTGAGGCCTTCGACAAGGATGAGGACGAGGGACTTCAGCGTTATGATATATAAAAAAATATAGTATATACATTAAAAACAAAAAAACCATGCGAAAAATTCAGCTTGTTATATTCTCTTCGACCCGCTGAAAACAGATTTTTTTTCGGCAAAAATTGGCAACATTGCTGGAAATGCCCATATACGAACTTGGTTCTTCGTATTCTGAAATCGAAGAATTTAACGTGATTCGCTGGTTCGCGGGAATTTGTTTAAGATGCTCAGGATACTTTTCACTGCAAAACAGTGTAATTTGAATTTATTGTCATTTTTTTTTACAGGGTCTGGCCTATTTGCATAACGTGACACCCCAGCCCATGTTGCATCGCGACATAAAGCCGGACAATATTCTATTGTCGAAGGATTTAAAAATAGCTAAAATTGGAGATTTTGGCCTATCAAGATATTTATCCAGTACAATGACCAATAATACCGGCAGTGCTCGCTATATGGCTCCAGAGGTTTGTTTTTCTGTCTGTGACACAAATTTCTATACCTTCATTCCTGTTCAGGTTTTTCATTCCAAACAATACACGGCGATGTGCGATGTCTATAGCTTTGCGATTTCTTTATGGGAAATGTTGACAAAAAAGAAGCCTTTTGCGCAGTACGATGCCTCGGCAATGATTCAAATGGCAGCTCATAATGGTTGGATCAATTGATTTTAAATTATGAAAATGCATAAAAATTTCAACTTAATAATCTCTCGTTAGGTGAACGTCCTTCATTGGAAGGTCTAGTCTACCATAAAAAATTGACAACATTGCTAAGCGATTGCTGGCACAAGGATCCAACCGAACGACAACAGATGAACAGTGTTCGAGAGGAATTACTCTACATCTTAGCAAGATATAGAGAATTTGATTTTTCTGCGGAGTTGTTCGTGGACAATGTGCTTGACCATATTCATGAACAAATGTTTGCATCGGCAGAACTTAAAGTACACAGCAGCAGCACCTATACGGAGTTGATGAAAGAAGGAAAAAAGGCGCCGACTACATCTCCATTGGCCATATCCCTTTTGAAATGGGCCGGGAATAATCCATTAATTGGCATTGTGGACGACAGCAAAAACAAAGTCAAAATCCCTGAAGATCAATGGAAGACAGTAGAAGCTGCTGTCGCTGGTGTGGCCTTGAAATTACTGCAGCAGTATCCTGGTACAACACCCTCATGTACCAGCATTGGTTGGTTGAGAAACAGCGTTAAGCTAATGCTGTGCGACAACGAGAGATCGCTGGAGTTGTATAAAATGGCAATTGTGCAGATTGGTGAGGTTTATCCGGGTGCCAGATTGCGTGTAATAGATGCCAAGGACTTACATTTGGGACCAGAGGCCACAGCGTTGCTTCCAAACCAACCCTCTGACCCCAAAGACATACTAGAAATGTTGAGTACATTTAATCCAAGTGTTACCACAAAGAACTGGAAGGTGCGTGATATTAAGGAATGCGCTCAAAGCCAAATACAAGTGATATTTCAGCTGGACAATTATTCGGTGAAGCAATTGAACAAGTGCCAAGGCATATTGAATTATGGTGTTAAGAAGGTTCCGCTGACTGTGTCCCGTTTGGACACAAAGTTATCAGAACTAAACCTAGAAGAACAAGAGCTAAAACAGTTGGTAATTATGTCTGTAAACGCAAACAAATATCGAACCAAATTATGGAATATGTTTAAACTTAATATATGAAAGATCTATTTCTCTGATATGAAAATATTTTAGTACACTCAGAAAAAAGATTTTTATTAAATTTTAAATCCATATTAATTACCGAAAATCTTTTTTTCAGGCTATTGCCTGAATTATATTATACTAGCAAATAGCCCGTCACGCTTCGCTGCGCCTTCAACAGTATAAAACCAACGCACACCCACTACCACCCACTTCAGGCCCACATCCCGCACATTTCCAGCCCACATCCCACCCACTTCCCACCTACATCCCACCCATTCCACCCACTTGCCACCCACATACCACTCACTTCCCGCCATCTTCCCGTCCACTTCCAGCCCACTTCCCATTAACATCCCACCCACATCCCTCCCACTTCCCGCCACATTTCACCCACTTTCCATCCACTTCCAAAACAATTTTCCACCCACATCCCATTCACTTCCCAGTGAGCATCCCGGCGGTATTTCCAACATCGGAAAATTAAAAACAAAATAAATTCTCATTTTTGACCTTACAATCCGAGTTTGGAGCCAATCGTATGAAAAATAATTTTTGCATGCAGCATTTTCCGGCCATTTTCCTCGTGGGCGGCTTTTCCAACATTGAAAAATCACATTTCAAATTATTTCGTATTTTGTTCTTTACAAACCGAGTTTCAAGCAAATCGGATGAAAAATAGTTTTTTTCATGCAGAATTTTCCGGGAATTTGTCGACCGTCAGGTCAAATTTTCTAACTTCGGAATATAACATTTTAAACTATTTCGTATTCTATACTTACAAAACCGAGTTTCAAGCCAATCGTATGATAAATGCTTTTTTGGATTCAGAATTTTCCGGCCATTTTCCTCGTGTGCGGATTTTTTTTTCAAATTATTATAGTACGCGAAATATTTAGCTTACAACTTATGTTTTGTTATGTGTAATTTTGAAAATGAGTTTGGCGCTAATCGCTGGCAACTAAAGTTTCGCCCATACAACTTTGACCACCCACTTTCCACCCAATGGGGGTGAATTTTCCGGAAGATCGGTATGCAGTTGTTGTCGAATTTTCATATAGATCTTTGAAAATGAGTTTGAACTTGATCGGATGAAAAACAAAAAAGTTTCATACAAAAGTTTTCCGCGAATTGTCCACACTTCCCGGCAGAATTTTCCAAAATCCTTTCTTAGTACTCACTTTCAGCATACGATAAAACTACTATGAAAATCTCATCTTCCTATCTTTTACGGTTTAGGCTATGCGACGGTCACCAGTCAGTCAGTCAGTCGGTCAGTCAGTCAGTCAGTTAGTCAATTAGTCAGGTTGACCTTTTATATATATATGATAGATATTATTTACCTAAAAAATCTATTTTTAAGTTAAATTTTTAAGGAATGATAGGAATGATATCACTAATTGAATTCGTTTGCAAACTATGGTCACACTACGCCACAAAATCATTTGTCACTTAATTCTCGTTGCACGCGCCGAACAGATGTCTACGTTACAGGTAAATAAATTTTTCATGTACACGGTAAAGAGAGTGCACAGGGGATAGGATATTCAAGTGATAAGGACTCCTTATTAAGGAGTGTATACTTTCGGAGGGGCTTCCTTCTGTCTGTTACACAACATGGCATTTACACAGCACACAACTTCATGATGCCTTTTTACCCATTATTAATGAGTACAGGATAGAGGCAAGCTAACTTCGGCTCGACCGAAGTTTATATACCCTTGGAGCATGATATCCTGCCCGCCAGTTTGTTATATGGCACCAAATTTTGACAAAAATTTTTGAAAACAAAAAAGTTTTTGTCACTAGAACTACTTTTTCGACCGATCATTTCTATGGCAACTTTACGGTATTGTCATCCGATCCGGCCGATTCCGACAAATGTACTATGCATTTGTACCAAAAGACTTCGTGCAAAGTTTGGTTAAGATAGCTTTTAAACTGACGGAGGAGATAGCATAGAAACAGACGGACAGACGGACATGGCTATATCAACTCAGCTCGTCATGCTGATCAAGAATATATATACTTTATGTGGTCGGAGATGCTTCCTTCTATGCGTTACAAACATCTGAACAATTTTAATACACCTCTCCAAGGGTACAAAAAAACCAAATAATAATTAGACAAAAATAATTAGAAAAAGACACAGCTTTGCAGAGGTTTCGCGGGGAAAATTTGACCATGAAAAAAATGACGGCGTGTAAGTAAATTAACGAATACAAGCACATTCGCAAATTTTTGCAGCTAATCTTACCTGACTTATTACCTTAAATGTTATACAAGTTCACTGGAAAAGAATCCATTTGGGGAATTTGGGGGGAACACAACTATAATTAAGGGTAAACAAACTAAAAACGACCAAAAACTGTACAAACAAATAGGTTAGATAAAACACAAATTGAAAAAAAAAAATTACAATGCAATTTGTTGGTATTGATTTCAGAACATGTAATAAAAACCATGAACTTCAAAATCCATTTCACATAAACACAATCAGGCCTGTTCCGAATTCCGAAAATGTCGCAATTCGAGTTGATTGCTGTTCCGAATTCCGCAAATCGACCAGAACTGTCGTTTTCAAAAGTTGTGCTGCCAAGTCAGCGGAATGAAAAGTAATTGCTATTAAAAGCCTAGTACGGAGGGCGTTCGAATTTTCCTTCAGTTGTCAAACTCCATATAAAAAAATTGCTAAAGGAATTTTTCCTTCCCTCATTCTGTTGTTTGGTGACGCAGAAAGCCAAGGAGTACATACAAGGAATTTCGACATCACGAATGACAAGCAGCTGACAACGCACTTAAAGAAGTGTTTGGAAGCAGTTGCGCCATGGTGGAATCTTGTCATGTTGAGGGCCAATTGAGCCATCTTTCGTTGCAGCGATATGTGCACCTGAGTGGGGACCTTGCCCGGAATGATGTTCCAAATGGAAATAAAACAATTATAATTGGGCTTATCCGGCCTCGGCAGACCATTAGATTCTTGACAACAGGCGAATCCAATTCTGAGCTCTTGCTCACATTCTTCAATTCTTCAACTTCATCCATGTTGTGCATAGGGCCTCATTTTATTTAAATCTTATAATTAAAGCCGGGTATCCAGCACCGCGGAAACTAAAAATTCCTGTCAAACTTCATATAAAAACGAGAGTAAGTTAAAGTCGGCTCTAACCGACTTCGATATACCCGTTACTCATGAAAAACATGTTTAACAGTGTTGCTGCGTTCCTTAGGGTGACCATCCGAAAAGTATGCAACAATGTTTAGGGTGGGAGGGGTGGTACACTTTTGTGGTCATAACTTGAGAACCGTTCATCCGATCTTTATCATTTCTTCGGCAAATCTATTCATTTTGCTAACTATCTCTAGAAGAAACAAATCGTCTATCTTTAAAAATGTAGGAGATATAACGTTTTTTTCCAAATTGCGGGGGCGGAAGGGGCGTGGCCAAAATTTGAAACAAACGATCTGCGTGCAGAAAAAGAAGCATTTGTTCCATACATGTCAAACCTCTTATCTTTTACCATCTCTGAGATCTAGGTGTTCATACAGACAGACGGACAGACGGACATGGCTATATCGACTCGGCTGTTGATGCTGATCAAGAATATATATACTTTATATGGTCGGAAATGAATCCTTCTGCCTGTTACATACATTTGCACGACTTTAGTATACCCTTTTTACTCTACGAGTAACGGGTATAAAAACTGTGGCAGGAATTTTTAGTTTGCGTTTTCCTTGCTTGTGTATCCAGCAACATGATCCGATAATCCACAACTTGTTATCGATAGTTGGCTTATCGATAGCGTGTGTGGATGGTGAGAACAGCTGACACACAGCGCAGGAATATATTGTCAACAATTATTTTGGATGCCACGAGCGAAAATTTTAGGGAAAATGCTTTTATATTTTTTTTGTTATGAGCTGTAATCTAGCTGGGGAACCATCAGCTTGCAAAGATTGGTAGGGGATGGTCTCAAAGGCACACTTTATGCCAAATTGATGAGGCCGCCAGATGGACGTTTTCCATAGACAGAAAGGTCCGTTAAGACGCTTTTATAATTTATGTGTCTCCAGATCATAGGCAAATCTTTTAGAGTGGTGCATCAATTGGTCATGATACCTGCTGGTGTGCATATTAATTTGGACGCATAATGCCTCTCATACCAGGGGCCCTACTTATGTATGTAGATGACTCTAGTTTCTTGAGGGCAGTGGATCATCCCGTACCCCATACCGGGATCGCCCAGATCCACCGGTATGAGACTTAAGATTCGAATTGAGCTCCAATGCCATTAGCTGCAACCGTAGTCCGAGTCATATGGACTTTCTTGGTAAAGCGGGGGTTCAGACACTCCAAGGTATTGTATTAGGCGGCGTTATTCGTATATGGAACTCTTGATTCTAGAAGTCGCACTCAAGCTACTTGTATGGATCTTATAGCAATCGTGTTGACTCTTTGAACGATTAAAGGCTACGTTCCAGCGGTGCGCTCATCGACCAAAGCCCAGCTTCTGATCCAGCCACTGAGTTGGCCATATTGTATCCGACGATGAAAGATTCATTTGAATGGCGTAGAACCTAGAGGTCATACTACTTTGTATAAAGTAATGCACTCAACAACATGCTGCAGTGATGTTTTGTGCCATCCGGGACCCACTGCAAAGTGTAATGCCATTGGCTTATCATCCCCAAGTATAAAGTATGTAGCACAGAAAATACTAATTATATTTTTAAATTTTATTTAAATTCAAATAGTTAACAGTGCTACACAGCTGATTGATCAGAGTGACCTTTCACCGTTTAGGTGCAGGGTCACACCGTTTTAGTTACGTTCCACACACAAAGAAATAATTATCAAATTCCTGACAGGAATTTTCGCAGTGCTGGATACAGGCCTTAAGTCAAAACACAAATCAGCTTTTTCGGTATATTTTTTAATGTTATCTGGTCACACTGTCTCTTACATTCCACAAAAAGGAATATCAGGCAAATTTCTGGAAGGAAAATTCGAACGCCCTCCGTACTAGGCTATATATTTCACACCTTCGAAATCATCTCTCATCACGTGCCTATCGGGCGATATCGCGTGACACGTTGACGTTGGTGGCAACGCTGTGATATCGATATGCCAATTTCGCGCGTGAACTCCATACCGACTAACGAAACAGCAACTTGTGGAATCCGTGCGAAATCATTTTTTTTATATGGACTTTTTCATTTCGCGGGTATCTCCATACCAAGCTTTAAGTGTATTTTAAAATCATTTTTTTATAAACATCTATAAAATATAGCGTGAAAAGCAAAACCGAGCGGTCGTTTTCAAACTGAGCTGTTCTAAATTCCACTTTACTTTTTAGTCGATGTCAACAGTCAATCGATAGCTGCTAGGGTTGATTCATATAAATTTATGTATTTGCACTGTTTCTATTTAGTTTAGCTATATTTAACCATATTGAATATCACAAATTTAAATGTAATAATTAAATACTGTTTTAAAAAAATTAAATTGACTTAATATGTAAATAAGAGCTTTGTAAACTAAAATTATACAGATGGTGACAACTCTGGCTGCTGCCGATAAACACAAACACGCGCGCAGGCCAGCCAGCCAGCTGTTTATGAAAGCGACTTCTAAACCAAGTTCGGAATTGGGACAGTAACTAGTAAACGTTCATTTTCGTTTCGTTTTACTTTTTGCAAACGCTCGGAATTCGGAACAGGCCTGAATATGTAACTCTGGCAGTGGCCAGACCAATTTGAAGTGCGCTCTTGCTTTGAAATATTTGACTAGCGCCCAGCTGCGCTTTGCAAGTGAGCACGTGTTTCTGCTTTTAGTTCTATTTTAGGAATGTCCCGTTAGATATCTAGCGAAAACCGGTTTGCAAATAAGAAGACTGCACATTTGAGAGACAAATTATTTATGTTTTGTGAACCACAGTGCGCTGGCTTGTTCGACTTTGGCAAACAAAACTATTTGATATTTATTTATTATACAAAATACAAAATATAACAATCCAACAAATTTTTCAAAAGATTAGTATTCAATATATAATTTTTTAATTGTAAATCTATGTTAAGAATAATGATAAATAGCACTAGGCAACTTGGTCCAGTATATTGAATGGTTGGTGGTGATTCTAGAATTTAGATGGTTTTCGTACACAAATCTGTTTTCAGAAATGGTCCATCACGTTAAGATTTTTAGTAATCTGAGCTTAAAAATGCAAAAGATGCCTTCAAAAAATTTTAATTGTGGTGTAGATTCTTCGCTTCTGCGGTGTCAGCCAACTGTGCTATAATAAAATCGTCAGGACTATCTTCTAAACTGACCGGTTCCAATTGGATCAAACTTAGCCTAATCGGGTTCAAGCCATAGTTCAATATGCCCTTGCACTCGCTTAGTTGCTTCTCCGAATCATTGTCTAGCTGAAATATCACTTGTATTTGGCTTTGAGAGCATTTCTCTATTTGAAGCACTTTCCAGTTCTTCATAGGCACACGTGGATTCAATTTCCTCAACATCTGAAGTATGGCTTCAGGATCAGAGGGTTCATTAGGAAGCAAGGCAGTGGCCTCTGTCCCCAAGCGTAAGTCCTCGGCATCTATCACACGCAATTTCGCACCCGGATAAACTTCCCCAATCTCGGCAATTGCATTCTTATATAACTCCAGCGATCTCCTGTTCTCGAAGAGCATAAGCTTTACGCTATTTCTCCACAAACCCACGTTGGTGATTTTTTTTGGGCAATATTGATATTGAAAGTCCAAGCCCCTACCAGCGACAGCATTTTCTACGGAAGTCCATTGATCTTTGGGGATTCGGCCGTTGTATTTGTTGCCGTCGACAATGCCAATTAACAGTTTTTTGCATTCAGCTACTGTGTGTAACGAATCAACCAAGTCCTCTTGCATTTCCACTTGGGTGTTTCTTCTTTGTATATTAAACTCAAAGTCGTGAATTTGAGGATCTACTAAAGAACCCCTTTGCTCATCGAAATGACCAACCACATTGCTCGCCAGCGAATTCGTATACCTTTCGTTTTTTTTATAAAGTCTTAAAGTGATGCGTAGAACTTTAAAAACAATCTGCATTACTGGACGTTTGGTATCATCTTCGTGCCAGCAAAATCTAATCAAATCGATTAATATATTGTGACAGCGTAATCCCTCGAATGAAGGACGTTCGCCTAAAGAAAAAATATTTAAATTATTCGTTTATTATTAAATGGAACCTACCCCTTTGTGAAGCCATTAGAATCTCTGCTTCGGTTGTATACTCTGCAAACGGCCGCTTGCGTGCCAACATTTCCCATAAGGAAATCCCAAAGCTATAGACATCGCACTTCTCTGTGTATTTTCTTGATTTAAAAACCTAAATAGAATTTAATGTATAGAAATGTGATTTACAGGCAGAAAACAAACCTCTGGCGCCATATAAAGAGCACTGCCGACTCCATTGGACATTGAGCTGGCTAAATCTCTTGATAGGCCAAAATCTGCAATTTTAGCTATTTTCAAATCCTTCGACAATAGAATATTGTCCGGTTTTAAATCGCGATGCAACAAGGGCCGGGGTGTAAAGGCATGCAAATAGGATAGACCCTGGAAAAACAAACTCCGCAATTTTAGCTTATACCAAAAAAGTCTATCAAGAAACTCACAGCGGCCACCTGGCTAAACCATTTTATCACATCCTTATCTTTAATGTGCAGTACAGATCTCATTGAACCACCCTCCATTAACTCCATGATCAAGCACGGTACATTTTCATGCAATTGAAGGCCAAATACAGTCACAATGTTTATATGATTCACTCGTTTTAGCTGTGCAGTTTCCTTTTCAATGTTAGCCTTGTGGTGCTCCGATTTACATTTTTGGCTGCCCTTCTCTCACCGTCCACCACAACTTCATAAACCGCACCAAAGCCTCCTTTTCCAATTTCCTAAGGAAAAAGTCTAATTAATATTGATTTAGCTGGATGGATTGTTTGAAACTACTTTAATTATTTCCATTTGAAATTTCACAATTTGTTCATATAGAGCAATAAGCACCGATGCGATGGTGGAATTTACCTGGCTATGACTAAACTATCGCAACCCTCAGCTACTATTTATAACAGTGTCCGGCACCGTTCAATGTTCTGTGTATTCAAGTAGCGACGTCCATCCTCTGTAGCAGCTGCGTCGATACACAGACACTATACGAGCGTACATTGCTCTCTTTTGCACTAACAAACATGTGCTAACTGAGAGCGCTCTCGCATGTCTGAACGCACACATTCAAAGGCAAAATAAGCATGTGTGTTTTGCCGAACACTGATTTATAAGGTGGGGGATCATTGTCAGCAGTTCGCTCTTTCTGGATACACAGTGATTTCCTACTGGCAATCTGACTTAACTTTTCGTGCGCACCAACAAAATTGAGCGGCTCTATTACTTATTGTTCCATGGTAGGGCTAATAAATAGATATAAGATGCAGATAAGATGCTGTGAGTCACACAGAAAATAAACAACTTTAATCCAAATATTTACTCTTTGATTGCTTGTGCCATTTCCTATGCACATAATGGGAGGAAGGCCCGGAAGGGGAGGGGGAAGGGGATGGGAGGGGGGAAGGAGAGGGGGATTGGTTGAGGTAAGACTGATACATTTTTTTTAATTTACCTTTACTGGGACTCCAACTAAGGACTTCAGGCTCTTAACCTCAAATGCTGGCGTTTTAGCCAACACGACTATTCAGGGCTCTCGTGACAGTTCAGCAAATCTCAGTTCAACATAAAATGAAGAACTTTTCATAGTTAATTTTAATTTATCTCATATTAATTATTAGATTTTGATTAAATGTTACTTAGATTTTCTCCGTTATTTGTTATAGCCTAGCTTCACTGCCACATATATGCTTAGCCTTTTATCATTCACTATCAGAATGTGCGCAGTCTATTAGGAAAGCTTAATAGATTGTATACTAACAGTGTCTCCTTTGATGCCAATGTTATTGCTTTTTCGGAGACGTGGCTTAATTGTTCTGTATCTGATAGTGAAATTTTTTCTAACGACTATGTCGTTCACCGATGTGATGGTTCTACAGTCTGGCGGTGGCGTTATTATTGCAGTTAAAGCAACCCTTTCTTCCGAAATAATAACATTCGACAACGTTCACAAAATTGAATTCGTGTCTACCCGAATAACATTTCCCCGATTTTAATATTTATGTTTCTTGCTCTTACATTCCCCCCTCGATCAGACATCAGTACATATATGCATCATTTATCTGCAATATGTACCATACAATCACATCTTAGAGATAATGATCACTTAGTTGTTTTAGGCGATTTTAATCTGCCAAGTCTGGCTTGGATGCCACTTGATGATTCAAATGTCTTAGTTCCAACGAGTCCGCATGACTTTGTCCATGGTATCATAGACCTTTCTTTGGGTCAAGTGAATTCTATATATAACAGCAATGGCAAGCTTCTAGATTTAGTGTTTGCCTCAGAGTTCTCCTAACCCATGGGTCAGTAGAATCGACCCTCTTTCCTACCCCTGAAGATGCCTATCACCCAACTCTTGAGGTAGTGTAGGAGATTTCTACCTCAGTGACAGCACCTGAGCTTGGGCCTAGATCAAATCGCCTTTTTTGTAAAGCTAACTTCTTTGAACTAAATCAACATCTTTCGCAGGTTGACTGGGGTTTTCTCGATTCTGATGACAGTCCAGAAGTCAAAATTAATTTGTTTTACCGTTCGCTTAATTTCGCATTCGACTTGTGCGTGCCTTGTCCCTCATTATCCGCAGTACATCGCAAGCCACTCTGGTTCACTCGGAGATTGTCGAACCTTAAAAATTGAAAAACAGACTACAAAAATATAAAAGGACTGGGCAACTGGACGATCATTCCCGATATTTAGCCGCTCAGTCGGACTTTTTCAATCACAATTCCGAATGCAATCGAAATTACCTGTTGAGGTGTAAAAATGAATTTAAAGAAAACCCTAAGCAATTCTTTTCATTTGTGAAACTCTAAGCGTAAAACTTCTCCCTTTCCCCCTCCTCTTCGGTATAATACTATCACGGCATGCAACGATGCTGACATATACAACTTATTCGCTGATTTTTTCAAACAACATACTCTTCTTATGCTTATAATACTTCAACTAATTACCTTACTCTATTTCGCACTCGACAGGCATTTTCATGCCTTTCGTTGATGAAAGTGTTGTGTTGGAAAATCTCAAATTCGTAAAATCTTCCTTCTCTTCTGGTCCTGATCAAGTTCCTAGCTGTGTTCTCAAGAATTGTGCAAATGCTTTATGCGAACCTCTTTCTAGAATTTTTCAATTATCTCTGCACCACAGCTTTTTTCCTGATATCTGAAGGAATCATTTATTATACCACTTCATAAAAAAGGAAGTAGAACTGATATTCAAAATTATCGGGATAGCAAAACTTTGTGCGATACCCAAACTTTTTGAACTCAATATAACTGCTCAGTTGCAGCATCAGTGTTGCTCTCTTATGTCTCCATCACAGCACGGTTTATGAAGCGCCGTTCTACGACGACAAATCTGCTCGAGTTTACTTCAATTATTAGGGACGGATTTAGGCTGAAAAATCAGTCGGATGTTATATTCACAGACTTCAGCAAGGCATTTGATTCAGTCAATAAGAAACTGTCACTTTTAGGATTTCCCAACCTCTTGATCAATTGGATATCAATGTACTTGGCAGAAAGTCTTATTGAAAAACACCCTCTCCAAGCAGGTTTATGTTACCTCTGGAGTTCCTCAAGGGAGTCACCTAGGTCCGTTGCTTTTGTCTTATTCATAAACGACCTTCCTTCCGTCATTTTAAACTCTCACGTGTTGATGTATGCAGATGATGTTAAAATTTGTATGCAGCTAACCAGTGGCGTACGCAGGGGGGGTGTTTTGGGGGTTAAACCCCCCCTAGAGATTTACAAATGCATTGGTGAGAATTCACTTTCACTTTTTTGACGGGTTTTGGCTAAAACCCCCCTGAAAAATCCTGCGTCCGCTACTGCAGCTAACAGACCCCGATTCACATTGTCTGTTAGAAAATGACATAAACCACCTTCAATCCTGGTGCACCAACAACTTGCTGCACCTAAACCACTCTAAATGTAGTGTCATGTCTTTCTATCGATCTGCCCCTTCTATGGGCAACTATTCCCCTTGTCCCGCACAGCCTCGACAGACCTTGGCGTATTATTTGGCCATAATAGCACATTGGGATTATCGTTAGCAAAGCCAAGGGGGTGTTGGATGACCCATACACCACTAAGCTTCTTCGTTTCACTTGTCCGACCTATACTTGGTACTGCTCATGCGTATGGTCACCACAGTAGAGCAACATACCAGGGCCTTATTGAGTCGGTGTTAGAAGCAATTTTCTCCAGTTCGCCTTACGTGGACTTAACTGGGAACAACACCGTCGCCTGCCTTCGTATGTGACAGACTCCGTCTTTTAAGCCTACCGTCCTTGCAAGATCGTAGAATCTGTCACGAGTTATGTTCCTTCATAAGCTAATAAACGGTCAAATTGACTCTTGTTTCCTACTGAGCCGAATTAATTTTTTCCATCCGACCTAGATCTACAAGACAGTTCCGGCCAATTTTCTTAACATATAAGTGGATCTAATTTGGAGTCTCATGACCCGTTTCTGAATAATGTGTATGTTATATAACGATTTGTACCATTTATTAGCTTCTGACGGTTCGATGTCGTAAAGTAATTAATATTTTATCACATTTATCTTCCCAAAAATAATTGGTCCCCAACCGGCAAATGGAAAAAGAAGGTCTTCAGCATTCCCAAAGTAATATTTGTTGTATAATTAATAATTAGGAAATCAAACAATTTTGTTTTAGGTCTCAAAGTTTTAAAAAATATTAACCACACGACACGTTCACCAAATACAAATTATTAAAAACTGAGTTAAAAGTTCATTTCAATGGCTGTCATTGTTTCAAATTCAAAAGGGATCTACATTTGTGGAAATAAAATATTTACTTTGCATAGTTTATAACAAAATCATCGCCGACTACGAAATAGGCAACACTGAATATAGGCAACACTGCGTAAGAGTTATTTACTTTAGAAGCCATTCGCGCTCGTTAAAACTCGACTATTTTATCTTTTGTTTTTATTTACGCAAATTACACATGAAAAAGTATCAGATAGGGAAAAAGCATAATTCGCCTACCATATAAATAAAGTGCGCATTAGTGTGCTAAATTTTTCCGCGCTTCAGAAATAGGCCTTTCAGCAAAATGTTGTTTTTATTTGTCGTAAATCCAAAAAAAAACTTCCTACCCTGGTTTAATGATTGATACGCCGTATAACTTTGTTATGTTGTTGTTAAAATAAAGCACCTTAGTGCATGCGGTTTTTTAATGATAACCAGAGTATGTATAGTTCTTATACAAATTTTTACTTTTCTACACCCAAAAAAATTTTTATGAACATCGATTTGAAACATGTGTCTCAAATTGACACTGACATCAGTACTAGTTTTTTTGTATCAATAAGCCTAAAAAGTTTTACATTAAATTAGAAGATGAATGATGCGCAGAAGTATTAATTCGAAAATTATACTATATAAGTTTGTGGCAAAAAGTATGTAACAGGGAGAAGGAATCGTTTCCGACCATATAATGCATACATATCTTTTATCAGCATCAACAGCCGAGTCTATATAGACATGTCCGTCTGTCCGTCCGTCCGTATGTTGAACAAACAGATCTCAGAGATGGTAAGAGATAGAGGTTTGACATGTTTGGGACAAATGCTTGTTATACTTGCAGGCAGATCAAGTTTATTTACCTCGCTACGTTTATGCAATTCTACCCGGGGCGATAGTGAAGCCGCGCGACTGATTGATTTCTTGCTACCTGCTGCTGCCGGTCAGTAGGGGTTATGTCGCCCCGCAACACATTAACATTTTTGTTGCTTGCGGCGAGTGAGTTTGGGAAGTCCTTTGACACGTAGAGTAGACGCCCAGCTATATGCAACATATGCAAAACAGTTCAAAAATAACACTAGTTAACAAAATAATAAAAATTTCGCGATCCCGAACATTTGGTAACAATTCCTTGTGTAAGTGCTTCCGCTGAGTCCAAAAATCCAATCCGCCAATTTTTTTATGGAGCCGTTTTCAAGAAATCGTGGAAAAGCTAGATTTTCGATTGGGGAAAAAAGTACCCTCAGAAAAATGGGTATATCATCGCTCGTGCCTTTATTATGAAAAGGTAATGCTTACTTGATGGTACTTGGAACGCCCTACGATTCGTCTACACTACTCTTGTCCGGTTTCTCGACTTCGGCGTTATAAAGGCTTTTATCTGCAACTTCGAATTAAATCAGGGGTTCAAAACACACATGCTCATTTATGCTTTTGCATGTGGTCGTTCAGACGCGAGCGCTCTCAGTTAGTTACGTTTGTTAGTGCAAAAGAGAGCAGTACGCTCGTATAGTGTCTGTGTATCGACGCCGCTACAGAGGATGAATCGCTACTTGTATACACAGAACATTGAACGGTGCTTGACACTGCACTAAATTCATCACTTTTTTAAAAAAGCTTAGATTTTATGATTTTCACCATGAAAAAAATTGTGTAAAATTTAGTTTATTGCTGGTCACCAAAGATTTATCTATTAAAAATAAAAAAACGCCATATAGTTTATTAAAATCCGACAGAAGAAGAATAGTTATACATTTAGAATGTGAAGGTTCCAAATTCAACTACAATTGACTTAGTTTAACTGTTTTATGTTCGTCACGGGAGGCATAGTTAAAATTCAAACAATTTATTTAAGGCCAATAGTGACCTCACCAAATTTATTTTGCAATTGGTGAGGTTATTTGAGATTGGACTTAGGTTAAAAATGAACGTAAGGCGTTAAATTGAAGAAGATAAAACGGATTATTTTAATATTCCCTAAAATGTTTATAAGTTTTGATTTTGTATCTTATAGTAACACAGTTAACCGTCAAAATAGGCTGGAAATGACCACAATTTGCGAACAGAGCTCGCGTTAAAAGGTGAATGGAGTCACCACATTTGTTGTTCACTTCAACAGACGTTTTGTGGTAAGTACCCCGCCCATAGAAGTCTAACTTAGAAAATAGAATTAATGGAAACCATTCGATAAAAATTGTTAGCGGAGTCGAAATTATGTAATGCCCGCAAGCATATCAAGATCATTCTCCTGGCACACACTCCCAGGAAACACCCTGTGGAAGAATGTGTAGACCAAAGCCCTGCTACCACCCTCGTAGTCTGACTGGGCAGAAGCCAAGAAAGTTGTGTCCGTAGGCAGACTGGAGTGGGCAATGGGAACATTCCAGCCCTTCAAATCCCCTCGACCGGATAACATTTTCCAGCATTCCTGCAGGAGGAAAGGACATACTCCTACCCATCCTCAGGAAGATCATCACCAGTAGTCTGGCAACTGGTATATCCCGGGTGCCTGGCGCAGAGCAAAGGGTAGCCTCACAGGCAGGAAGAAGGATATAACTAACCCCAAGTCCTTCAGACCTATTATTTGACATCGTTTTTACTGAAAACGATTGAAAGCTAGTGGACAACAGCATACGAAGTACGCTGTTAAAGGAGGCACCCCCAACCAACACAGCACGCGTAAGAGCAGGCCGTTCGACCGACACGGCATTGTATCAACTCGGGAAGATGCTCGAGAAAACAATAGTAGACAAGGGAGCGGCGCTATGGCCTTCCCAGATGAGGGTTCATCCGACAACACATCCCATAGTGCTGTCAAGAATGCCCTGATCAGAAGAGGAATAAACCCTACAGTAGGCAGATGGGTAGATTCACCTACGATGCAGAGAAGCCTCTGCAGTGGCAGGTGAAGAAACCATCACAGTCACCACACTAGAGGATGCCCCTCAGGGGGAGTTTCTCCCACTGTTGTGGAGCCTACTAGTGGATGAGCTCCTAGAAAAACTCGTCTCCCCTGGGCATAACATGCCAGGATACGCTGATGACATTATCATCGTTGAGGAAAATACGAGGAAAACCCTATGTGACATAGTCCAGAGGGTTCTGAAAGTCACAATTATTGGTGTTGGAGGTTGGGCTCAACCTAACCCTGCGAAACCATTATAGGCACCTTCCGTTGACAAGGAAATACAAGTTAAGCAGAATGAGGCCAATACGCCTATCCGGCTGCCCCATTACACCAGAAAAGAAGTCAACTACTCGGCGTTGTCTTTGACAACAGGCTGAGGTCGACAAGCACTTAGATAACACTCAACAAATGCACTAGAGCACTATTCACAGGAGCACAGCCTGAGAATCGGGCAAGGCACCACATACCCGATGGCTATTCATCATGGTTGTGAGACCAATGCTCACTTATGGAGCTGTCGTGGGGAGATAGAGCAAACCTCTCACAGTAAGGACGCAGTTGCAAAACAGCAAAGGCTGGCATGTATATGCATGACTGGAGCCATGCGTACCTGTCCGACAGCGGCAATCGAGTTTTGATGGAGCCAACACCACCCACCATACCCATCTGCCTGAAGAAAAAGCAACACTGCTCAGGTTAACAGCAGAAGGAGTGGGTAGAAACCACATAGTAAGCCTCAGCGACTCTGAAAAGCTTTAATCCTCCAACCCAGACTCGAAATGGTGGCCGAGTATCACTTTGACAGGAGTTTCACTGTACACCAAAGTAATAAGCGAGAATGGATCTCACTTGAAGAGACACTAAAATGAAACCACACACAATTATTATGTGGTCACAGACGGGTCTTAACGCCTCAAGGAACTGGACTTGGGGTAGCAGGACCAGAAACGAAAATATCTGAACCAATGGGAGAATTCACAGGCATATTTCAAGCTGAAGTATGTGCCATCTTCCGTTGTGCAGACCGTAATATGGGGAAGAACTACTCATAATAGAGAAATAGCTAAACCTCCGATAGTCCAAGCAGCGCTTAAAGCACTCAGTAGCAATAAGTTCACCTCCTAAGCTAGTCTTAGAGACAAAGAACAAATTGGACCAACTAGGCAGCAGGAACAACCTGACCTTACGATGGATACCGGGACACAATCAACATCCCCGGAAACGAATGGGCCGACGAACTGGCACGTAAGGGTGCAACTACCGCAATGGTAGGGCCCGAACCCTACTGCGGCATAGGCCAACACTCAATAAAAGAACTTCTAAGAAAGGAAGAGAATACGCTTAGATCAGCCTCCTGGGTAAACACCAAGGGAATGAGACAAGCTAAAGCATTAATAGTGAACCACGACCTCAAAAGGTTCCAAAAGTTAATTCAACAAGGAAAGAATGCCCTCAGACTCTGACAGGGCTCTACACGGGTCACTGTAGACTGAGGAGCCACATACCAAACACCCAGCTTTGTAGATACTGTGAAGAGAAGGAGGAGTCCTCTGATAATATACTAGTACACTGCGATGCCCCGAAGGAGTCGCAGACTCAGCAGATTTGGGTAACACATTCATTCTAAGCAATATCAGTAACTTAGAACCCACAAAAATCCTACTTGCAGCTGCTTGAACTTTCGACGCCGACCAAAAGCAGCAGCAGAGTAAACGCGCAAAATCATAAATCGACGACTTCTGCAGCTGGCCGCTTTTTCTCAGAAATAGTTTTTTTGGTTGCTTACACTCCGGCTTGTTTTTCTAATAGCTATTGGTAGCTAAGGGTTCATTTTGATTAGTTAAAAAAGTCGAAGCTGTGAAAAGTAAACATTTTGTGACTTTTGCTACATTGACTGAAGCAATTTAAACACTGGTTTTTAGTGAATTTGTTAAGAACAGGGAGTAAAGTCCGACTATAACATACTCTGTACCTGGAGTAGGAGCTGACCGCAGTGCTGCCGCTGTGTCTCTCTCATCTCTATCTCACTCTTTTCTCTCTCTCTCTCTCTCTCTCTAAGATTGTGCGGTGTTGGTTGTGAAAGGGTGGGAGACGGGGTGGCGGGGGAGCTTGATTCACTTTTTTTGCTTATAACTTGAGAACCGTTCATCCGATCTTGAACATTTCTTCAGCAAATAGATACATTTTGACAATTACTAACTATCTCTAAAAGGAACAAATCATCTATCTATAAAACTGTGGAAGATATGACATTTTTTCAAAATTGCGGGGGCGGGAGGGGGCGTGGCAAAAGTTGAAAATAAACTTGATCTGCCTGAAGCTATAAGAAACATTTGTCCCATACATGTCAAACCTCTATCTCTTACCATCTCTGAGATCTGTTTGTTCATACGGACGGACGGACGGACAGACGGACGGACAGACGGATAGACGGACATGGCTATATCGACTCGGCTGTTGATGCTGATCAAGAATATATATACTTTATAGGGTCGGAAATGATTCCTTCTCTCTGTTACTTACTTTTGCACAAACTTAATATACTCTATGTACCTTCGGTGCAGAGTAGCAAAATATTAAGTTTACTTTCAAATGCAGTAAAGTGATTCATAGTGATGCAGTGATAACTAACTATTTAGTTATTATTCTTATCTTCTGCTTATCTTCTATATAAAATAAAACAAGTGAGAAAGTCGGTCAAGCTATACGATTATAACATACTCTGTACCTGAGAGTAGAAGCTGAATGCAATGCTGTTTCCAGTTTTTCAATGGACCTCCCGTTAGCTGATTCCGATTATAAGATCCCAATTAAAAGTTTTAAAATCTGTTGTTATTTTAAAAATCGGTTAGCTTATTAAGGGCACTATACCTTCAGGTGTCAGCTTTTAAAGGCTTACAAAAAAATATTTTTTATTTTTTGTCGATCAAAATATATAAGTTCACACCGGAAGAGTAGTTCTAAGATAATGGCTTATAAATTTTCGACAGCTATTGTCGAATTAATTAAAATTTCTTTTTGAAAGATTTCAAAATGTATTTGATGCATTTTGGCGTTAGCTTTCACTGAAAAAAATCGGTTTAATAGTTTTAATAGTCCGGTCAATTTAGACATAAAAATAGTGGTCAAATAACAAAAACTCCCGGAGAGCTAAATATTGATGGAGAGCTGGGGTTTACCATTACAAATACAGTTTTAAAAGTCCCCATCGATCCTATGTGTGCTAGAAAAGTTATTCGGGGTCAAAGGTCAAAATTTGAGGTTTTTTTTTTGGATTTTTCTCGAAAACGGGTAAGCTTTATCAAAAAAATAAACCTTAGACCAAAGTTGTAGATCTTGAAATTTCTACAAAAGTGGTCTTCACAATTTTTTCCGAAGAGTTACCATTCCTGAAGTATGTAACAGGGAGAAGGAAAATTTCCGACCCTATAAAGTATATATATTCTTGATCAGCATCAACAGCCGAGTCGATTTAGCCATGTCCGGGTACAGGGTATTTCGAAGTCGACCAACGGTCTGCCTTGTATAATTTTATCTTAAAAGACTTTGGATCTCAGTTATTTGCGCATCTTTACAGATGCATCATATGTGCATCTTAGACTGGAATGACACTTGCTTGTCTTACCGAAAATTTCTATCAGCAATTTTGCTCTTATGGGAATCTAAATGTGGGAGAGCGAATTCGCCGCACAATAAATTGCTGCTGAAGGCAGAGCATCTAATTTTTACCCACATCACAAAGGGCCATAAGGTCTTAACTTGATCACGGCCTCAGCCGAGCAGCCTATTTAATCTAACCAATGTACTTTCAAATATTAAATTAAATCAGATGTTAACAACAGCCAGTGTGACCTTTTTTGTTGAAAATACCAAAAATTCGGAGGGATTTTTTAGTATGTTATTTAAGAATTCGCCGTGTTCGTAATATTCCGACAATATTGCTAGAAATTGTGATTCATTCCAGCCTTAACAAAGTGAAACTATTATTGTAAAATGAAAATAGTTAAAGTAATTTCAATCAATCAATGCAGCGAAACAAATTTTAATTAAACTTCTTTATTAGAAAATTGGAATTGGAGCCTTTGGTGAAGTCTTTGTGGTCCAGGTGGATGGTGAAAAAAGAGCAGCCAAGAAAAGTGTTGTTGACAACGACGAAAGCATACAAAAAGAAATTGCACAGCTAAAACAAATCAGTCATGCAAATATTGTGTCTGTATTTGGCATTCATGTGCTTTCAAATGTTTCTTACATGATCATGGAGTATATGGAGGGTGGATCAATGAAGGATGTGAGGCTATTAAGGCACTGTTCACTGACAAATGTAATAAACTGGTTTAGTCAGGTGGCCGCGGTGAGTTTTATGGTTTTTACTTTTAAATAAAAAAGCAAGAGCGTTGCAGTCGAGTGGCCCGACTCCAAAATACCACTGACTCATACGCATGAACTAGGCACAAACAAAACAAAACTCCCCGAGCATCCCTCAATTGTGAGTGGCTCCGACTAAACTGTAAAATGACAACAGACAAAGTTTTGCACATGCGAAATGAAACAAGTGTTTGCCCTTTCTTGTATTCGTTGTGCACTACACTGTACAATCAAAGACCAATGTACAGGTCTGTTCCCATTTCCGAGTGGACTTAAAAAGTAAACCGATGGTAATTCCGAATCGTTTTTATTTGTTGTTCCCGTTTCCGACTGAAATAGAAATTGATTTTCCTTTCGAATGAAAGTTCGAATCGTTTTCGAACTATAATAAAGCTGAATGGTAACATGGATAGCTGTTCCCGTTTCAAAAAAACGATCAAAATATTCGGTTTTAAAAGTTTTGCCGTTGAGTAAGTGAAATGAAAAGTAATTGACGATTTTCATGTCAACGGTTAAATTTGTTATCAATCAAATATTTTTATGTTAATAAGGCCCGATTTCACATCTTCTACATAGAGCTATTTGTCACATAAACTAACAAATAACAGTGTAAAATCGATGACTATCTGACACATTGCAGCTATCTGGGAGAAAAGAAATCGGACCTAAGTCATATATTGAGAAGATTTTAAAGTAACAATAGAAATATTAGACATTCAATTTGATTTAAAATGAATTTTTTCAAAGTTTTCCCCTTAGAAATTGAATGTAGACGAAAGCAAAAACGATCGAAATGAAACCGAGCTGTTCGCAATTCCGCATAAGCGCACGTGCAGTGTTAATCGAAATTATTCATGTTACCATTTAGCTGAATTACAGTTTGAAAACTATTCGAACCATCATTCGAAAGGAAAATCGATTTCTATTTCACTCGGAAACGGGATAATCAAATAAAAACGATTCGGATTTACAATCGTTTTACTTTTTTAAATCCACTGGGAAATGGGAACAGACCTGATGAACAATTTCGATCAACACTGCGCAGCTCGGTTTCATTTCGATCGTTTGGCTTTCGTCTACATGCAATTTCTGGGGTACAACTTTGAAAAAATTAATTTTAAACCAAATACTGTACTTATTGTATCATGGCGGGGGCGACAACATTTCGCTATTCACACATACATGACCCGAACGCTTGCCGAAGCTGACATCAAGAGAGCAACACAGTGTTAGTCGCTTCACAGATGAGGGAAACCTAGATAAAATGTTTGCTCGGTGCCTCTTCGCTGCTAGCTGCGCTGCTTTGGCGCTCAGGTTGGAACCTCGCCCTGTCTTGCTCTTTCGCGGTTGTGTTTTGTTTGCACCAATGCTTGGCTGATGGGTTAGAGTGAGCCAGGGCTCTGACGGTTCGAGTGCGTGGCAAAAACGGTTCGAGTTCGTGACGAAGGCGGTTGCAGTCTGAGACAAAGCTTCTTTCTACTGAGCAAGCCTACCATCTAGATATTCGATTGTCGTTGCTGTTGAAAGTGTTTCTGAAATACTGTAACGAAAGGAATTTTCTATGGTTCTGCGTACGATGTTTCACCAAGCTCCATTTTTGTATAAAACGAGAGCGCAAGTTAAAGTCGGCTCTAATCGACTTCGATATACCCGTTACTCATGCAAAAACAGTGTTTCTGCGTTCCTAGGGTCACCATCCGAAAAGTAAGGGGGGGCTTAGTTTACATTTTTTGCTCATAACTTGAGAAACGCTCATCCGATCTTTATCGTTTCTTCGGCAAATCGATTCATTTGGCTAATTACTACGTCGTACTAACGTCTATCTTCAAAACTGTAGAGAATATAACGTTTTTTCTAAATTGCGGGGGCGGGAGGGGGCGTGGCCAAAATTTGAAACAAACTTGATCTGCGTGCATAAAAGCGAAAAAGTGCGATAAAAGAAGCATTTGTCTCATACATGTCAAACCTCTATCTCTTTCCATCTCTGAGATCTAGGTGTTCATACAGACAGACAGACGGACGGACGGACGGACATGTCTATATCGACTAGGCTGTTGATGCTGATGAAGAATATATATACTTTACTAGCAAAAGTAACGTCGCGCATCGCTGCGCATTGAACAGTATAGAACCAACATCAGAATCAGTTTGAAGTCAATCGTGAGAGTTAAATATTTACCAAATTTAAAAAACATTCAAATTTGTTTTCTATGTAGAGCCCAGAAATCGAATCATACATATATAACTTCAAATTAACGTTTTACTACCTTTCTTTTTCACCGTTACGACTTTGCCCCATCTACTTTTTACACAACGTCCTCCCGTTTCCCACTTACTATCCACCCACTTCTCGCCTACATCCCACTCACTCATCACCCAATTCCCGCCCAGATTCAACCCACTTCACGCCCAGATTCAACCCACTTCTCACCCACATCCCACCCACTTCCCCCTCATCCCTCCCACTTCCCGCTTACATCCCGCCCACTTCCCACATACACCCCATCCACCCACATCCCACCCTCTTCCCACCTACTTCCTGCCCAATTACCACCCACTTACCAACCACATCCCGCCCACTATTCTCCCACTTACCAGTGGGCAGCCCGACGGTATTTCCAACAACGGAAAATGCAATCACTAATTATTTAGTATTTCATCCCTACAAACCGAGTTTCAAGTCAATCAGATGAAAAATTGTTTTTTGCATGCTGAGTTTTCCAGGAATTTTCCGGCCGTTGGGTCCAATTTTCCAACATCGGAAAATCACATCTCATTTTTCACTTACTATTCTCACAAACCGAGTATCAAGCCAATCAGGTAAAAAATAGTTTTTGCATGCAGAATTTTCGGCCATTTTCCTCGTGGGAGGGTTTTCCAAAATTGGGAAAAACACGTGTAAAATATTTTGCGTACTATGCTTGCAAACCAAGTTTCAAGTCAATCGGATGAAAAAAATGTTTACCATACAAACTCTGACCCTTTTCCGACTTTTTCCTGGTGGACTTTCCAGAAAAATTGGAACACAGTTTTTTGTTGAATTTTCATGAGATCTTTGAAAATGGGTTTGAAGTTGATCGGATGAAAAACAAAAAAGTTTCATACAACAGTTTTCCGCGAATTTTCCGACTTTGAGGATAGATTTTCCAAAATTTGAAAGACACTTTTTATAGCCTGTTCACATGGGGATCATGAATTTGTGCAAATGTATGTAACAGGGAAGAAGGAAACATTTCCGACCCTATAAAGTGTATATATTCTTGATCAGCATCAACAGCCGAGTAATAATAATATTATTATTAATAATAATAGTGACCGTATGTGGCCTAGTGTTTAGTTTGCTGGACTGCTAGGCGGGAGGTCGTGGGTTCGATTCCGCCTCTGAACATCTAAGCTGTGAAGTAACTAGCCATGAAAAAGCAAATTCTCAAACTTTGCCGTTCAGGTCCCTTTCTCTTGTGCGAAAAATTTAAAGCACACACGCCAAGAGATTGAGAGGCCCCGTTGGAGAAGCTGTAAAGCCAACATTTGATTATTAATAATTATTAGTTTAGCTGTTTCCCATTCGTGGGGGAAATAGGAATTGTTCAGTATATTGTTGAATAAGTTACAGTATTCTAGGATAACTTTAGTTGGTAGGTTTTTTAAAACAATAAATTGAGAATTTGTTTTTTTACAGGGTCTGGCCTATTTGCATAACGTGACACCCAAGCCCATGTTGCATCGCGACATAAAGCCGGCCAATATTCTATTGTCGAAGGATTTAAAAATAGCTAAAATTGGAGATTTTGGCCTATCAAGATATTTATCCAGTACAATGACCAATAATACCGGCAGTGCTTGCTATATGGCTCCAGAGGTTTGTTTTTCTGTCTGGGACACAAATTTCTATACATTCATTCCTGTTCAGGTTTTTGATTCCAAAAAATACACGGCGATGTGCGATGTCTATAGCTTTGCGATTTCTTTATGGGAAATGCTGACAAAAAAGAAGCCTTTTGCGCAGTACGACAGCCGGGAAATGATTCAAATGGCAGCTCATAAAGGTTGGATCAATTGATTTTAAATTATGAAAATGCATAAAAATACCAACTTAATAATCTCTCGTTAGGTGAACGTCCTTCATTGGAAGGTCTAGTCTACCATAAAAAATTGACAACATTGCTAAACGATTGCTGGCACAAGGATCCAACCGAACGACAACAGATTAACAGTGTTCGAGACGAATTAATCTACATCTTAGCAAGATATAGAGAATTTGAGATTTCTGCGGAGTTGTTCGTGGACAATGTGCTTGACCATATTCATGAACAAATGTTTGCATCGGCAGAACTTAAAGTACACAGCAGCAGCACCTATACGGAGTTGATGAAAGAAGGAAAAAAAGGCGCCGACTACATCTCCATTGGCCATATCCCTTTTGAAATGGGCCGGGAATAATCCATTAATTGGCATTGTGGACGACAGCAAAAACAAAGTCAAAATCCCTGAAGATCAATGGAAGACAGTAGAAGCTGCTGTCGCTGGTGTGGCATCGAAATTACGCAGCAGTATCCGGTACAACACCCTCAGCATAAACCCTTTGGTTGGTTGAGAAACGGCGTTAAGCTAATGCTGTGCGACAACGAGAGATCGCTGGAGTTGTATAAAATGGCAATTGTGCAGATTGGTGAGTTTATCCGGGTGCCAGATTGCGTGTAATAGATGCTAAGGACTTACATTTGGGACCAAGGGCCAGACCATTGCTTCCAAACCCAACCCTCTGACCCCAAAGACATACTAAAGTAATGTTGAGTATAGTGAATTAAGTGTTACCACAAAGAACTGGAAGGTGCGTGATATTAAGGAATGCGCTCAAAGCCAAATACAGGTGATATTTCAGCTTGACAAAGAATCGGCAAACCAACTTAGTAAGTGCCAAGGTTACTGAACTATGGTTTTAAGAAGATTATCTTATTGTGTCCCAATGGACACAAAGTTGTCAGATCTTGGCCATGAACGAACAAGAAATGAGCAGTTGTTAGTAATGATTCCAATCGATGACACATTTTGAAAAAACAAAAGAAATTTTTGTAAAATTTCATTTATAGAACCAACGCACACCCACTTACCACCCACTTCCCATTTACATCCCACCTACAACCCTCTCACTTACCGCCACAGTCCACCCATATCCCACCCACTTCCCGCCCACTTCCCACCTACATCCCACCCACATTCCACCCACTTGCCACCCACATACCACACACTTCCCGCCCTCTTCCCGTCCGCTTCCCAACCACTTGCCATTTACATCCCACCCACATCCCCCCACTTCCCACCACATTCCACCCACTTTGCATCCAATTATAACCCACTTTCCACCCACTTCCAAAACAACTTTCCACCCACATCGTATTCACTTCCCAGTGGGCATTCCGGCGGTATTTCCAACATCGGAAAGTAAAAACAAAAATGAATTCTCATTTTGACATTACAAACCAAGTTTCAAGTCAATCGGATGAAAAATACAATTTTTCCCATACAAACTTAACCGACGCTTTTCGACTTTTCCGGGTGTAATTTTCCAAATTTTTTTCTTAGTGCGCGCCTGCATGACTAAACGAAGGTCAATGCCAAATCTCAAACCTGTACGATAAGCCGTTTAAGCTGTGGCTTGATAATATGTCACCATATCAGTCGGTCGTACACATTCATATATTAAGATATATGTTATGTTAACGGTGGACAACCCTTATCGATTCTCAGACCTACTCAATATGCTCGCAAAATTTCATGGGAATCCGGTCAGGCCGTTTCGGAGGAGTACGGGAACGAACATTGTGCCACGAGAATTTTATAAATAAGATATATATATTCTTGATCAACATGAAGAGCTGAGTCAATTCAGCTTTGTCCGACCATCTGTCCGTCAGTCATCTGTCTCAATGCTATCTCCTCCATTAGTTTGAAAGCTAACTTGATTAAATATTGCACCAAATCTTTTGGTATAAATCAGCTGCACATTTTTCGCAAAAAACCGCAGATAGGATGACTATAGCATATAGCTGCCATAGGAACGATCAATCGAAAAATTAGTTTTAGTGTAAGAACCTTTTTTGGTTTTAATGCAAATGTCTTCAAACCTCGGTTTTTTATGTTTTTTCATAATATCACCAAGTTGTATAGAAAGTCGAAAACTATATAGTAGAGCTGCCATAGGCAAGATAGGTCTGAAAAAAGTACAAACGTCTCCAAACCTAGTATTTATAAGTTTTCCATGCTTTCACATAATTCCACCAATTCCACCAAAGATTGTGTGTGGTAAGAAGTAAATGAGGGAGATCTGTGCCTAAAATTAACTAAACAGGAATACAGGAATGGCAATCTTTTAAAACTTTTATTTTTAAATATTCAACGATCTACCAGGTTATATAAACTTCGGTCGAACCGACTTACGATGTTCTCTAATTTTGATTATAGCCTTCACACTGTCGATTATTTTTATACTCTGTACCGAAGGTACATAGAGTATATGAAGTATGTGCAAAAGTAACAGGTAGAGAAATCATTTCCGACCCTAAAGTATATATATTCTTGATCAGCATCAACAGCTGAGTCGATATAGCCATGTCCGCTCTGTCCGTCTGTCTGTCCGTCCGTCTGTCCGTCCGTCCGTATGAACAAACAGATCTCAGAGATGGTAAGAGATAGAGGTTTGACATGTATGGGACAAATGCTTCTTATACTTGCAGGCAGATCAAGTTTATTTTCAAATTTTGCCACGCCCCCTCCCGCCGCCGCAAATTTGGAAAAAACGTTATATCTCCTACAGTTTCGAAGATAGACGACTTGTACCTTCTGGAGATAGTTAGTAATTAGCAAAATGTATCGATTTGCCGAAGATATGATAAAGATCGGATGAGCGTTTACCAAGTAATGAGCAAATAAGTAAACAACCCTCCCCGCACCCACTCCCACCCTTAAAGGGAGAGAGAGAGAGAGAGAATTAGAGATGAGCGCAGCACCAACATTGCATTCAGCTTCTACTCCAGGTACAGAGTATGTTATGTTCGGGCTTGACCGACTTTCTCACTTGTATTTTGTTTACATTTCTTAATATTTCTTTTTGTTGTAATTTCGAAAGTATTTTTATACCCTGTACCCATTGAAAATGCGTAAAAGGGGATCATAAAGTTGTGCAAATGTATGAACAGGGAGAAATAAGCATTTCCGACCATATAAAGTATATATATTCTTGATCAGCATCAACAGCCGAGTCGATTTAGCCATGTCCGTCTGTCCGTCCGTCCGTCTGTCTGTATGAACGCGTAGATCTCGGAGACTATGAGATAGAAATACAATTTTTTGCATGAACATAGGTCTATACCGTACGCAGATCAAGTTCAGATTTGCAAAATTTTCCCCCCTCCCTCCTTAAACCGCAAAAAACTGTCAGAGCCACAATTTTTAAGTTACAACCACGTCGCTTAATATATATTATCTTGTGTTTTAAATCTATCTCCTCTGAAACGCACAATGAGATCTGAGATAAAACACCGAAGAACAACTCCCCCACGCCGTGCGCGTTGTGTGTTTGTCAATTGTACAGGTATTTTGAAGTCGGGCTACTCGACTGCAACGATATTACTTGTTCTATTATAATTTATACATATATACATACGCCAAGAAAAAGAAAAAAATACAAAAAAATTTTACTTAAAATTGCCTGTAAGTGTAATGAACACGATAACCCAAAATTAAATGAAATACATATTATATTTTTATGGAAATAATTTAAATATGAATTGCTTAGTCTTTATAGTTTGGGGTGGGTATGTTTGACGCAGTTTGATAATGGTGAGTAGTCGAGCCAGAATGCTGCCGCAGAAGTCCTCATAGACATTGAGTCGGACACAGAAATAGCTAAGGGGACTATTTCTAATAGGAACTAGGGCTAAGAATGGTTCATGGATTTACTTTTAAGTAACAGTGGGAGGGACCAGCCAGGCTGCTTTACCATCTGTCAGGAAAACTAGGGTGTAAGGGAACGCATGGGTATATGTTTGAATGTGCACGAATGGGATATTAGTACGAAGGAGTAAAATGTGTGACTGAGTAAGAGTCTGAACGTGTGGTGTATGAGGGTCAGACTGACTGCAGCCATGACTTATCTCTTAAGAGATTCTTCGTATCTCACTATCTTTTGGACGGATGAATGGCACGATTCACAAAAAAATATATTTACCATGTCTCTGGATGAGATAAGCCCCTCAAGAAAAGAACTCCACCCAAATATGGCAAACTTCAGCTGGGCTACAAATCTAAAGGCCGGAAGGGACATATCAATCCTTTCAATTTGTTTAAGCTTGATTTCAGGTAACCTTTTTTTTGTGTTTATCATCCACATTTATTAAAATCTATTAGACAATGATATACTTTTGCTATTTTCAAATTGAGTTAATCAACGAATCCAAAAACAATGTATTTTCGCCAGTAAATATGAATTAAGTTTTACGAGGAGTTTCAAATTTATTTTACGAAAATTTTACATTACTTTTACCAACAAACAAAAGAAAGTTAATTAATAATTTAGTATGAGCGCTCTTGAATCAATAATTTTGCTTCTTGGATTTAATATTGAAAATGCACCTAAATTGTTCTCATTCCGGGATTATTAATAATAATTTATCAATCATCAAAAATTGGTAGTAAAAGCTTATTTTCGATCAAGAACTTTAATTATTCGAAAATCACTTCTCATTTGCAACCAGGGAATCAAACCGATAGCGGAACCGTATACCGAAAAGAACCGAAGAAATCTCAGGGCCGGAACCGGTACCTGAACCGATATTTTCCTAAAACACAGCAACGAAAGAATGTATATATTTGGCGCTCTTTCAAAAAAGTTCTGTTTTTGCATGTTTGCTTTCTGCTAAGTCTAAGCAAAGCTGTCGCTTTGAGTATGCAAAACGAAAAAGGTCAGTCTGCACATACTCCATTTATATAAATAAATAGCCTGCCTTTATGTATGTAAGTACATACTAATGTTTCCAGGCCCCTGTTGACAAGAAGCGAAAACTATATTTGTGTGTTCATTGTACAAATACGTATTTATGTACTTCCTACTTCATTTGTTCGATCTTACTAAAAGAGGCTTGACAATCAAGCCGATCAGCAAAACACGAATCAAACAGAGGAAAGAAAACAGCTGATTTCAGGTGCATTGATAAATTGTTTGGGCCCGGCATTCGGGTGGCGCCAATTAACAGACAATTCGAGATGCGTGTGTTTCTCTCTGCTCGCTGGAAGGCCGTTTGATCTGATAATAAAAAAAATATATATATATTTTTTTTTAAATTTGTTTGCTGAGATTTCACATGAATAGAACACCTTGGTGGTGGTTCAGAACTTCTAGTCATAGAGCTCCTGATGGGAAACCCAGAGTGATCCTGGCTTACTACGTCTCAAGTCGACTCACACCTCCTCGTGGTGACCACGGGAAAGCAGTGGCAATGCACCCGCATTCGCTGCTGACTAACGTGAGCGGCGTCCCCCCCTTCCCTACAGGGTATAATATATTGGGTTAGTGCGTCGGGTTTGGTACCCACCATCGTAAAAAATCTCCACCAATGAAAACTGCGACTACAATGCCTCGGATACGGACCCCCCCTGATGACGACTCACGCAAACGTTTTAAGGACCACGATTTGAGAATATACATCTGGAATGTCCGCACCCTCAACGGAGATGGTGATGATATTTCCTTGGTGAATGTCCTCAAAGGATATTCATCGGACGTTACCCGCACTCCAGGAAATGCGATGGATTGGATATGGAAGCAAGAAAATAGCGCTACCACAGGATGAGACAGGCAATAAACACCCCCCTGGGAGATCTACTACAGCGGTCATGCTACCAAGCACGAGTTTGGGTGCGGCTTTGCAGTGAGTGATAAACTGCGCCACTCTGTCATCAGCTTTACACCAGTTGACGAGCGGCTTGCCGCGCTCAGACTTAAGGCAAAATATTTTAATATTAGTCTTATCTGTGCTCACGCACCAACAGAAGACAAGAAAGACCCGATAAAAAACGAATTCTATGAGCGCCTGGAACAACTATATGAGCGCTGCCCCGACCACGACATAAAGATCGTGCTAGGCGATTTTAACGCAAAAAATCGGGAGAGAAGGAGTTTTTGGTTCGACAGTCGGACGCTTTAGCCTTCATGAAAACAACCTCTGGTAACGGAGAGAGGCTAATAGACTTCGCTGCGGGCCGGAACATGGTCGTAAGTAGTACCAGATTTGAACATAGAGACATCCATAAGGCGACCTGGAAGTCCCCTGATCAACGAACTCGAAACCAGATTGATCACGTAGTGATCGACGGAAGGCATTCATCAAGTGTACTAGATGTGCGCGATTCGAGGAGCCAATATTGACTCGGATCATTGCCTTGTTGCAGCCAAGGTACGCACACGGCTCAGTGTGGCGCATGCCGCACGCACTGGCACACGTCGAAAGCTAAACGTCGAGATGCTGCAATCACAAGGGACCTCCGAAGCCTACAAAGCTAAACTCGCCCAACTGCTCAAGGAATCCTCCCCATCCCCTTCCGATATATGCGAACAGTGGCAGCGTATATCGCACTCCATGAGTACAGCTGCCAAGGAGATACTCGGTTACTCCGAGTCCCCTCGAAAGCGGTCTTGGTACGACGAGGAGTGCCGACGCGTACTGCAGAGAAAAACGTGGTGTACAAGACATTTCTGCAGACGAGAGCGGATGCTGATAAAATTGTTTACAAGAAGAAAAGGAAAGAGGAGAAGCGCCTATTTAGAAGAAAAAAGTTTGAGCAGGAAAGGCGCTTGTGCGAGGAAGTCGAGATGTTATTCGGCATGAGTGAGACTCGAATAGTTTACCAAAAGATTAAGCAATTAACAGAAGGTTTCAAGCCCAGAGTCCCACAATGCAAAGACGAACAGAGGAATCTGGTCACAGATCCGCAAGTGGCGCTTAACAAATGGAGAAGTTACTTCTCCAACCTACTGGGAGGCGATGACGAACAGGATGCCGCCACTAGAGAAGTAACGATGCCACCAATCGACAACATAGAGATAGACCCGCCGACCCAACAGGAAGTCTGTTTAGCCATACGAAGGCTAAAGAACAACAAATCACCAGGCGCTGATGAGCTGCCCGCTGAATTGTTCAAGGCTGGAGGCGATGAGTTGGTAAGGTGCATGCACCAACTTCTGTGACGTATATGGGTTGACGAAAGCATGCCCGACGATTGGAATCTAAGTGTTCTCTGTCCAATCTTTAAAAAGGAGACCCTGCAGTTTGCGCCAACTACCGCGGGATCAGTCTCCTCCCCATCGCATATAAGGTTCTGTCCCGCATTATTTGTGAACGCCTAAAGCTGCTAATTGATACACTGATTGGACCTTATCAGGTGTGGCTTTAGACCTGGTAAATCCACCACAGACCAGATTTTCACACTTCGACAAATCCTGGAGAAAACCTATGAAAGAGGCAACCAAACACACCATCTTTTTGTTGATTATAAATCAGCCTTTGACACACCGATAAGGTCAAGCTTCTTCAAAGCCCTGTCTACTTTAGGGTATTCCGGCAAAGCACGTTCGACTTTGCATGATGACGTTGAGAAGTACGCAAAGCTCCGTCAAAATAGGAAAGAACCTCTCCGAACCATTTGATACCAAAAGAGGTTTTAGGCAAGGCGATACCTTATCGTGTGACTTCTTTAATCTACTGATGGAAGATATACTGCGCAAGTGCCAAAATACCAACAGAACCGGCGGATTTATTTATAAAAATCTAATGCTACTTGCATATGCCGATGATATTGACATTATCGGCAAAACCAAACGGGCAGTAAGCAAGGCGTTTTCTGAGATTGAGAAGGAGTCTAAATTAATGGGTTTAGCGGTAAATGAGGACAAGACGAAGTACCTAGTAACCGCGGACAAAAAGTCATTGCGACTTGGGCAATCTGTTACAATGGAGGGGTACAACTTTAATGTTGTAGAGGATTTCGTCTACCTCGGAACGATGATAACCAGCAAGAACAACATCAGTCTGGAAATCCGACGAAGAATCACTCTTGCGAACCGATGATACTATGGGCTAAGTAGGGAGTTCAAGAGCAAAGACCTCAAGCGAAGAACAAAAATAGCCCTGTACAAGTCGCTTATTATCCCAGTCCTGCAATATGGCGCAGAAGCATGGACAATGACAGCAGCGGATGAAGCGGCGATTGGCGTGTTTGAACGAAAAATTCTTCGGAGGATTTATGGACCTTTAAAAGTCGGCGATGATTTCCGCATTCGAAGAAACGACGAACTGTGTAAGCTCTATGGGGACACCAGCCTGGTTAAGCGCATAAAGCAGCAGCGGCTGCGCTGGCTAGGACATGTCGCCAGGATGAAGGAAGAAGCTCCAGCAAAAAAGGCGTATAAGTCGAAGGCGGATGACTATGGAGGCAAGGTGGGAAGACCACCACTAAGATGGGAAGACCAGGTGCGGGAAGACATTGCCGAGCTTGGTGTGACCAACTGGTGGCAGCTCGCACAGAACAGAAGCGAATGGAGAGCGTTAATCGCAGAGGCCCAGACCGTCTAACGGTTGTAATGGCCATTAAAGAAGAAGAAGAAGAAGAAGAAGAAGACCACCTTTTCATAATCATTCAGATTTCAAAGTTATTTAAAACTGTTTCTATTCATGTGAAATATCGGAGCAAACTAAAAATGTATCTTATCTGAGTATAGGCCTTTAAAATCAAACATTTCTGGAAAGTTCCAACAGTTAAAGAATGCATGGAAAATTAACGCAATTCTGTTGTAACAGGAGCTTTTAAATTTTTTACAAAAACTCTTAAGTTTATACGAAAATTGGATATTTCTGGTACATTCCTGAAATTTTTACAACTTTACATAATTTTGGATGGATATAAATAAATATTTAAATCTAGATCCGAGCAATGTTATTTGCGGTAAGATAGAGCTGAACTGATTAGCGTCGTAGTCCGTACCTTGCAGTTTAAGATAGTTCAGTTGCACTCATCACCTCGGTGTAAATTGCACAACAAATTCAAATGAAAATACTTAAAGTAGTTTCCATCAATCTATATAGCTTGACAATTTTTAATTAAACTTCTTCTTTTGGAAATCGAAATCGAGAATTTGGTAGGGTCAATGAAGTGATGGTGGATGGAAAGAGAAGGGCGGCAAAGACAAGTTTAGTGAGGAGCAACGAAAATAGTCTTAAAAAAGAAATTAGAAATTTAAAAATTAATTAATATCCTACTTGATTATGGAGTATATAGAGAGGTGGATCAATGAAGGAATTGCTAGGATCATCGTACTTCTCCTTGACAGATGTCATACGCTGGTTTAGCCAGGTGGCCGCTGTGAGTTTTCTAAAGACTTTTCTAGTATGATTTGAAATTAAAGAGTTTTTTTTCAGGGTCTGAGTTATTTGCATGCCATGAGACCCAAACCAATGATGCATCGCGATATTAAGCCGCATAACATTTTATTGTCTGTGGATTTGCAAGTGTCGAAAATTGGCGATTTTGGCGCGTCCAGAAATTTATCCAGCACAATGACTGATAATACCGGCAGTGCTTTCTATATGGCGCCAGAGGTTGATTTTTCTGCTTTCTATACATTTCTTTATAATAATTTGAATGCAGAAAATACACGGAGAAGTGCGATGTCTATAGCTTTGGGATTACTTTTTGGGAAATGGTGACACGTAAGCAGCCTTTTGCGGAGTACGCCACCCCGGAAATGATTAAGATGGCGGCACATAGAGGTAGGTTCAATTTGAATTGGAATGAAATGACCTATAACTAAAAACAATTATTCTTAAATTAGGTAACCGTCCTTCATTTGACATAAAACTAACAGAATTACTAAGTGATTGCTGGCATAAGGATCCCACCTACGTCCACCCATGAATATAGTTTTTGAGAAATTATGTCACATTTTAACTCTTTCGCCATGTCTACAGAGTTACTTCTGGGCAATGTAATTGGACATGCACCTGAAGAAAAGATTCTATCAGCAGATTATAAAGTACGCAACTTTACGGCCAACATACAAAGAAGCAATACCTCTATGGAGATGGGGAACGAAGAGTGAAAATTACTGCATGGGCCTTTTAAAATGGGCAGGGAATAGACCCTTCATTGGTATTGTGGATGACAGCCAAGATCACGGCAAAATCCCTAAAGATCAATGGACTTGTGTAGAAGCTGCTGTCGCTGGAGTGTCGATAAATTACTTCTTCAATATCCCGGTACAACACCCTCATGTATCAGCTTAGGTTGGTTAAGAAACAGTATTAGGCTAATGCTGTGCGAAGACGAGAGTCGCTGAAGTTGTTTTATCCGGTTTATCCGGGTGCCAAATTGCGTGTGGTAGATGCTGAGGACTTGCGTTTGGGACCAGAGGCCACAGCCTTGCTACCCAATGAACCCTCTGATCCCGAAGCCATACTTCAGATGTTGAGGAAATTGAATCCACGTGTGACTATAAAGAACTGGAAGCTGCTTCAATTAGAGAAACGCCCCCAAAGCCAAATTAAAGGGATATTTCAGTTCGACAACGATTCGGTGAAAAAACTAAGCAAGTGCAATGGCATATTAAACTATGGTTTTAAGAAGGTGACGCTGACTGTGTCCCGTTTGCACACGGAGTTGTCAGAACTAAAGCAAGATTAACAAGAGCTAAACACGTAATGTTTGCGTCGGCACAAGCTAACAACACTTATCGAACGAAACTAAAGAATTTGTACAGATTTATTTATACAAAATATTGGCCAAGATACCAAACTTTTCAGAATTGATCGCCCAGCACGTCAGGGTAGTGTGTATCTATCTATAGCGAGGTTTTTTTACATTTGGGGATCGTGTGACCATATTATTTGATTGTTTAATTAACTAATTAATTAATTAAAGTATTGGTCAAATATATAATGTATCCTAGCTTAATAACTAATAGGGCTGATATCAATTAAAATTAAGTATAAAATGTGAAATTAATAATATTCGATTATTTAACCTTTATCACTAGGTAACCTTTTCTAATGAAACTTGTTTTCATGTTAGCTGAATTGAATGATGTTACAGCCCAAACACATAAGATAAAAATTGTTGATTTTAAAGTAAAATATCTGTTACCTCTATAGTAGTAGTAGTAGTTTATTTCCAGTTTTGGCTTGGTTAATTTTGTAACAAAATATAATTAAAATAGTTTTTCTTAACTATTAACAATTTTTCCGGATTTGTAGGGAATCATTTCCCAATGCTTTTTTATTTTTGGAGTATGCAGTTTTAAAGTACATCAACCGAATGTAATTTATCGATTTTTTTAAATTTCTAGTACCAACCCTGAATTTTGAACAGCGATTTTTATCATTTCAACCACAAGGTTTTTTCGAGCTATCTATCCATTAACAATTTCCAAGTTTTTTTTTGGTCAAAGCTGGCATGTGTACTAGGGGGGGTCGATTTGTATGGGCCGAAAAAAACGTACCAAGCGTATAGCAAAAACGAAATCTACGGTCAATTCTAAGAAAATTTCACCAAGAAACCATGGGTCTAAAATGAATTCCTAGTCCGCGCAAATCGACTTCAAATATTTATGTTACATTTTCCCAAAAATCGAGTTAGAAAGTCGGTGAAGTCCGACTATAACAAGTTCTGTACCCCAGAGCTTGCATTTATCTGATAAATTTTATATAGAAGCCACACAAAGTGATAAAGGTGTCAAAAAGTGAGCCCAGTGCTGCCCATCAACGTTGAAGCGGTGCAACCCATCAAAATTTTTTGTTTTCCGTATAACTCCGCTATCGTTCATCCGATCTTCATAACTCCTTTGGCGAATCGATAAATAATCATGATTACAAAATATCTCTAGAAGGTACAAACCATCTATCTATAAAACTGTGGGAGATAAGAGGTCTTTTCAAAATTGCGGGGGCGGAAGGGGGGCGTGGCAACCTGTGACATAAAAATTTGTCTGCCGGCAACTACAAGATGTATTTGTCCCATACAAGTCAAACCTCTATTTTAGGTGGGACCAGGGGTGGAATCTGGAAGGGATCTGGAAGGACTATGGGTGGGAACTGGAAGGGATCTGGTTGGGTTCTGGATGGGATCTCAACTGGATCTGGGAGGGTTCTGAGTGAGATCGGGGTGGGATCAGGGTAGTATATGGGTGAGATTTCGTTGTGATTTGGGTAAAGTCTGGATGGTTGGGTTCTGGGCGGGATCTTGGTTGGATCTGGGTAAGACCTTTGTGTGATCTAGATGGATTGGATTAGATGTTTCTGGTATTTCTTCTCCCCGTTAGTTTTCTTCTTTCGAGAAGAGTGCCTTTGCTCATTTACATATATACCATTGAGAGAGCCTGTGATTTGAACATAAGCTCTTAAGCTAAGCATCCTGTTTCACATCAAAGACTCGTGAATGCTAGCGACACTCACTTCTTTTTTTTCGATTTGCCACTAGGTCTTATTAATTCGAAAGTTCAACTATCAAACTTTTTTGTACCATTTTGAAACTAGCTTTTATTAATTGAATATTATTTCTTATCAAGTTTGTAATATAAATTCGGTTCATTGAAATTAAAACATAACGTTTTTTAAAACATTTTTTTATTTTAAACTTCTTTAAGTAAGTAAACTGCTTCTTAACACTAATAAATTGAAACCGTTACTCGCCATACGGTCTCTCACTGCATGCCACTGCATGGTGTGCCTCTTGCTGGAACCCGACATCAAGCTCCCCAGCCATAGCCCCTGGTTCTTGAACATACTCCTCATAGAGAGACAAAGTCACATTTTTCGCTCTCTTCTTTGGGAACCATGCCATTCAGCGGCTTACGTCTTTAGAGACCTTGCGTAAAAAAACGCGAAAAACGCCTGTTCTGTAGCTTTCTGAAGCAGCCACAGCAGGACTATACTATACTATACCACTATAATCCGATTAGACAATCTTTTGTACTAACTTCTCCAAACGATTATAGTTGCCCAAACGGCAAACATCCAAATAATCCTGCAAGTAGTAGCCAGACATCTCGAACAAGTCGGCCCCTGTTGTCACAGATGTGTCTCAAACGAGCAACCATCAGAATTTCTGGGTTCCCCCAGTTTGGCGGTTTTTAGTCTACATTTTCAATACAGGGTTTATCCGAAAAGTATTATGACTAAGTCGATTTAAAAAAATTAATTGAGCCAATCGTTACAAGTTACATCTGGGCAGTAGGGCGGCTGCGAAAGCGCTGGGATGCCGGCCTTGGCACACTTTCACTCGCCGCAACTTTTTTGACCTTCTTTGCAAATGCTCCGCCATAATGTCATGAATCACAGATTTTAATAAATTAAACATCTGGGCAGTTAAACGAATGCTTAGTCGACGGACTGAGCTCAAAACTTTGCGCACACGAGTCACGAGTCACTACCATCACGGTCTTCATCGGCGGCCTCTTCCTGGCCCTCCAAGAAGGCCTGGTGCTAAAGCAAAATCTGGGTAAGCCTGCTTGATCATATCAAACGTCTCTATCGCAGAGTTCTACCGTATCCAGTCGGTGCGGGCATGCTCCGAAGTACAGGCGCGGCGGAAGAAAATCAGGCCTATTACTCTCCGGACAAACCCTGTATTCTTGGGTTCAGACTTTCTCGTCTCGGTTAAGTTTTCACACTGCTTCTCTCGCTTTCCAGACCATTTTATCTTGGTTTTGGATTGATTGTACTTTCTGTGGTCAAAATGGAAAAGTAATCTTATCTTTTTTTTATCATATCTAAATCAGAGCCTGGGGCGTCTCTATCTTGTGTGCAATCATAATCGCTCTCTGACGTCGACACATCGATAGTATACGAGCTTATATTGCACTCACATGTGAAAAAGTCGGTCAAGCCTGATTATAAAATACTCTGCACCTGGAGTAGGAGCTGAATAAAGCGCTGCTGCTGCGCTCATCTCTATCTTTCTCTTTGTTGAATTGTTTTCTTCAGCAAATCGATACACAATGCTAATAAATTCGACCTATCTCTAGAATGTACAAATCCGCTGTGAGAGATATGACAAAAGTTAAAAATAAAGTTAATGTTCCATATATGTCAAACGTCTATCTTTAACTCTACCTAAGATTTGTTTGTTCATACGCATGGACGGTCAGACAGACACTATATCGACTCGGCTTTTATGTTGTCGGAAATTATTACTTCTACCTGTTTTACACTTTTGCACAAACTTAATATACCCCTTTGGTACAGAGTATAAAAACTTCTCGTCACGCATGTGTGTGTGTGTGTGTTTGCAGGCGCCAGCTCTAAAGTATCCTTGATTGTTTACTTGATAAGAATGCTCTTTTTTGGATCAGGCTTAACCACTTGTTTCGATATAAAAATGCACAGTGGGCGAATCAAGTTTTACAAATGAAAACTAAAATTGAATTTTATAGCACAAAATTATTTTGCATGTAAAATTTTACGGGTATTTTCACTCCTAGGGGCGGGTTTTTCGACATTGAAAAATCAACCTTCAAATGATTAGGTATATCCTTGCAAAACCGAGTTCAGGCCAATCGGTTGAAAAATAGATTTTTTTAAGCCGAGTTTCAAACCGTGTGGTTAAACTTTTCAACATCGGAAAATCACATTTCAAACTATTTTGTATTTTTTTCTTTCAAGCCAAGATTTAAGCCAATCGGATGGAAAATAATTTTTGCAGACAGAATTTTCCGGCCATATACCTAGTGGGCGAATGTTTTCCGAAATCGGAAAAGCAAGCAACGAATAATTTTGCGTCAATAAGATGAAAAATTTAGTTTTTCCCTTAAGTCTTAATTAATTAAGTTGCACATATAAATTATTTTATTATAGAGTAAAACAATTATTAAATTATAAATAAATAATCATAGCAATTAAAAGTATTCCATTAAAATTTAGTGTTAAATTCTTTCAGTTCGTTTTAAAGACATCGTTTAGCAAATCCATAGTTTCTCTTATAAAACATTCGGATAGAATTAGGCATCTTCCACTAAAACAACAAATGTCCTCGATTTCGTTATTGTTGCAGAGCTTACAACTGTTCGACCCCTGTCGCGTCTAGCCTTCAGCACTCTGTCTTCTACCTACTGATTCATCGGGTTCTTCATAAACTCGTGCCACACTATTAATTTTCCTTTGAAAGAGCCGCTGATTTCAATTTTCGGATAATGCATCTAATACTATAACAGATCCTTTCTCAAAACAATATTAAGGTCCACTTGTATTGCCTTAGACATAATAGGATAGATATATATATAGGTCAAGGTGGTGCCGGAGTACAAATACCTTGGGGTTATCCTGACACCTACAATGAGCTTCAAGAAGCATGTGGCAGCCAGGACAAAAGAAGCAAAGGCGAGTATAAACTCGGTGTAGGCGAACTTCATCAACAGAGGTACAGTGAACCTAACATCTATATGGAGAATCTTTAACTCAGTGAGCAAAACAGTACAGTGCTATGGAGCACAAGTCTGGGGTGTAGAAATAAAGGTAGAAGCAGACCAATTGCAGCGATATTTTCTAAAGAGAATACTCAAGCTACCAGAAAGCACACCGAACTACGTATTGGGAATTGACGCAGGACTAGAAGATGGACACATCTACTGTCTAACACTTCATCTCAAATACCTGTCAAGAATATTATTTGAGTATGAAGATTCTAGACTCCCGCATATCCTCGCTGAGAAAATGATGCGCAATAATTCGGGGTGGTTTGCGAGGCTTAGAGAAATGTTCGCGTATCATGGCATATCACTCGGATTGACCACAATGTTCGGTTCCTAAACGCATCAAAAGCAGATAACCGCATGCAGCACATGAACAAGGCGTTAGTAAGTGCAACAAGGATAAATAAGGATCGTAATTACGCAATCGGACCCACATACTGCAACGAGTTCTTCAAGCAAAGCGAGATAACTTGGATAATGAAGGCCAGAGGAGATCTCTTATGGTTAAACAGCTGCCCAAGAAGAATTGTAAATGGAGGTATTTGCTCACGTTGCAATATGAATGAGCAGGAGGATATGCATCATTTTGTGGGCGATGTCCAATACTGAGGGAATTTCGTTGGCGATACTTTAAAACTTGTACGTTTACTGAAGAAGAGGTGCTTATGACCCTGAATGGAGGGATGGGATGAAATAAACTGGCGAGTTACATAGAGATGGCTTCATATTATAGGAGAAACGTTATAAATGAAAATTTTTAAATATTTATAAAAAAAGAATAGGCTTAAATATGTAAATGTTTTTATGTTATACAATAGAAGTAAGGCTGACGGTTTTAAACCAAGCTTTAAATGTTTTTTTATTATTAGTTAATCAATGTAAAGCTGTAAGCTATGAAAATGAACCAAAATGAAAATAAACAGCTATATATCTATCTATATATCCTGATCGCCATGAACATACTGTGAAAGGTCGGTTTAGCAACTTAGATGCTCACTAGGACCAAATTTACCAACATACTTTCACTTTTATATATCAGTATGGGTGCATTAGGACGGAAAATTTATATGGCAAAAACGTAAGACCATACTGATACCCGCTTTAAAGATGCATATTTGTGTAAAAAACGCACAGCAAAACAATATTTTGAGAAAAAATTGGTTTTAGCGTCTGCGACTTGGATTCAAAGTATATCACTCATACGTACTGTTGCCCTTGCCTACGTGTTTAATTTTAATAGTTGGCGTAGACTTGGTTTGAAGTCATAACATTTGACTTTAAAAACTGTATTTTATCAGAGATTAAAACCATAACCGAAACCGTAACCCTTAACCGCTAAAAACACTTTCAAATTTGTAACCGAAACCGAAACCGTAACCGTAACCGAAAAAAAATTTGTTTTTATAATCGTAACCCCATAACCTTTATTACCATTACCGAAACAAATTTCAAGGTTTATTTCAGTTTTTCTCCACTAAAAAAAATTTCGATTAACGTAAATCAATGCGGGGTTAATGTAGAGGTCTGAAAATTGTGCTTGTGTTGGTGAGCAAGAGATTTCTCCAGTCTACCGCCGTCTTACATATAATTCACCTTTCACCGATTCACACTACCATAAATACATAAGTGGCTACTGCCCCTGGTAGCTTTCGGCTGGCCGGCTTTGGTCTAGACTCTAGACCTATACAAGCCAAATTAAGAGGACAGATAAATATGCACTTTGCACTATAAGCATTTTACTTGCATACATTACGCCGAACTGTTGCTGACGGGCGCAAAAAAAAAACAGATCGAACTAGAAAGAGCGAGTGCAGCTAACCAAAATCTTTACCCTCCTCATCTTTCTTTATGCACATGTGATATTACACTGGATGCTGGCTAGTTTTGCCGATCCAAAAATTTACGACTTTGGCTGTTTGTTTTTTTTTATGATTTTTGGGACAATAATAGCAAAATTGTTACAAAAAGGTTGCATCAACAAGAATAAGGAGCGAACCGTTAGTCTTTGGTATGTTTTATTGTATTTGGGCTTAATGTTAATTTGAAATCAAAACCAACAACTCAACATAGACCAAACTTTAGTCTCACGAGTTAGAGTTTAGAGAACCAAGTCTGTTACCTATGTGAAATATTTTTTTGATCCGAGATAAAATGTGTCTTTATCTGCCGAGCAAATATTATTAAATTGTTATGAAATCTGCACAATCAAATATTGGACCATTCTAATTTAATTCCATTATGAGTGGAAAACAGTTCAAAACCAAGTTGGTCGGAAATTTTCAACAGTTCTAATTAACAACAATCTGACATCTTCATTAAAAATATTTTTCTAAAAAGAAAAATTTGCCTTGGCGGTGGAGAAAAGTAAAACATTATTTACAGATATTTTTAAATTATCAAAATTTGTGCCACCCACATAAATAAGATTTGAGCGTTCGTTTTAAGGAGTAGAGTTTAAAATGAATCAGCATGATTAGTCAAAGGGATATTTTATACTAATAACCGTAACCGTAACCAAAACCCGAAACAGAATTAGGTTAATAACCGAAAACAGTACCGTACCGATATCCCACAAGCGTAATATAACCGTAACCGCAAAAAAGCGATCAGCCAAAACAGTAACCGTAACCCAAACCTTTTTTCGTTTCAGTTTTAATCTCTGTTTTTTATATATCCAACACAATATGTAAATAATATTTACTAAATTTATTTAGTTAAGCTAAGGTCCCACAGGCAAACAAAATTTGAACACATTGTGCAAACAAAGTTTGCCTTGAAATGTAAATGTTTGCGTAAAACAAATTTGGTGTTCCCACATGAGCAAATATTTGCTCTTAAAAAATTTGCGCAAATATTTCCGGTGTGGGGCAAATTTTATTAGGTATACATTTCTTTGCCCAATCTACTAAATTTATAAATCAAGTAGGCTGATTTGTTTGAGCAAACAATGTATTTTTTTTTTTAATAATACTACAGAAAAGGCATAGGCATGGATAGCCACAAAATACCTGCCTAATGATTTTTTGCTGCGGAGCTGGATATTTATGGGTATTGAGCAAGAAGAAGTGGTGTGTGGGTTAGGACCAAGGCTTTCATGCCGCGATAGCAAATGTTGCTGCGTAAAACTCTTAAATGAGTTGCAACATGTCGATTAATGGTAACACTGCGCTTTTTATCGTGTGCGGCGTTATCGTAATCGTTGCACGCATCGCAACGATTATCGTTCCTAGCATGCATCTTGGCTAGAGTATAATTATCGAACGCGTTTCCGCTAGCGGTCTATTTATTAACTTGATATCTTTTGCCTTTAAATACAGTTTTTGTGTTGAACCATGGTTTGTTTAGCGGAGATGGAAATAAATCGCAGAATCTGAAAACGTGGTCGGCGTACTTCTTATCCCAGCCGTCCTTTGTGGCTCTGCAGATTTTACAGATTGCATCCTTAGACTCCAGTTTAATACTATGAAGTGACCTTCTTTAGGAGCATATTTGGACTTTTCGTCTACTAGACCATTTTGTATAAGTCCTGGTATGTAGTGGAACTCGACTGCAGCGAGCTTTGTACGTTTGCTTGTCTTTTCAATCATGAGTTTAGCCTTGTAGTTGAATTGCTGCATCTTGCCAAAATATTTGCACACTGTTTCGGCAGTATAATGGAAAGTTTTAACCGAAGGTACAGACGATATCAGCTTCAATTAAATTTTTTTTTTATATTTTTATTATATAAAAAAAATAGCTAATACCATGCAGAATCAAATATTTTTTTTTATTACGAACCAGAGAACTGCACAAATCACTTTTTTCTTGATTGCGTCAGGCACAAAAATTGTTACTCACATTTATTTATCTCACAAAACTCAACTCAAACCGCCATCGCATCGAGCAGTTGTGCCAGAGTTTTTTGATCCAACATTTTTGTTCATATTTAATCACCGAACAAATATTTTTAATCAAACAAAGTCAACTCATACAGCAATCGCATCGAACGGCTGAACTAGAATTTTTTGACGCGACACTTGTGTGTTCGATCAAACAAAACTCAGCCAACTCAGCCAACTCAGGCCATCGCATTGCGAGAGACATAGGATAGAGAGAAGAGAGACACATATGATGTTGTTGTTGCAGGTCAGTGCGCGACAACAACAAAACACAGCTGGCGCAATGGTCATGGCCGCCACTGTTTTAGTGTATGCGTCTTTGCCTGAGTTTATTCATACGAGATGATTTTCGTTCGCTCAGAATAATCATCGTCGAACTAAGCGATCAAATCACCCGAGCTGAATGGAATGAAGCGAGCTTGATTATACTCAGAGTGCCAACAATTGAATTGAATAAAACTTAAGGGCGAGCATGTTGCAAATGCAAGTTCGAAACATTGATCGCAACGCCAGTTTATTCGTGTATTGATTAGTGTGTGAGCGATTTGCAATCAAATGAAGCCGTTCTCTGTTACGAATCTATTTTTATACCCTTGCAAAGGGTATTATAATTTTGCCCAGAAGTTTGCAACGCATAGAAATATTCATTTCCGACCCTATAAACTATATATATTCTTGATCAGGGCGACGAGCTGAGTCGATTGAGCTTTGTCCGTCCGTCTGTCTGTCCGTCTGTCCGTCTGTCTGTCTGTCCGTCTGTCTGTTTCTACGCAAACTAGTCTCTCAGTTTTAAAGCTATCGAGCTGAAACTTTGCACAGAGTCTTCTTTTTACTGCACACTGATAATATGTCGGAACCAACCGGATCGGATGACTATATCTTATAGCTGCCATAGGAACTATCGGTTGAAAAGTGGGTTTTTGTGAGAAAACTTTTTTGTTTTTAATGTAGACGCCTTCCGCTTCGGCAATTATTAGTTTTATACGCTTTTACTCAGATTTGGAAGTTTTGGTCAAAATCGGATTACTATATCTTATAGCTGCCATAGGAACTATCGGTCGAAAAGTGGGTTTTTGTGAGAAAACTTTTTTGTTTTTAATGTAAACGCCTTCCGCCTCGTAAATTATTAGTTTTATACGCTTTTACACAGATTTGGAAGTTTTTGTCAAAATCGGATGACTATATCTTATAGCTGCCATAGAAACTATCGGTCAAAAAGTGGCTTTTATCAGAAAAATGGTTTGTTTTAATGCTGACGTTCGTAAACTCTGTGGTATTAAAACATTTGCAAGGGTATTTAAACTTCGGCAAAGACGAAGTTAGCTTGGCCTTCTCGTTTTTCGTTGTCTTGTGATTAATTTAAATTTTACTTGCTGCTACAGCATTAGTTCTGGTATTGCATAGGACAAAAAAAAATTTTTTTTTTTAATATTTGCCGTGTTTGCTCTTACAATTTGCTTGCAAGAGCAAACTCGCAAACCCGCAAACAAAATTTGCCGAGGGTGTTCCCACGTGTTCCCATTAGGCAAATATTTGCTTCAAATTATTGGTGCACAAACATAGGCAAAGGCTACTTGGCAAATGTTTGCGCGCAAACTATTTGGTGTTCCCACTAAGGGCAAACAAAATGGCCAAATATTTTTAAATATTTGCGCAAATTATTTGCCTGTGGGACCTTAGCTTAAGCAACGTATATTACGGCAAAATTTCTACTATTTATGCGCTGTTCACTTGAAGTTTTAGACGAACATTAAGAGGCTATCGGGATATCTTTGATGTCAGGTCCCACACTGAATTGAAGTGCTGCGCATCACGGTTGCAGCCGTTCCAGCGAATAGTCTATTTTTTAATAAATAATGATTATAAATAAACATTTTCAGGATCGAAAAACAATACGGATTACTATACTACTGTGGGCAAAAAATTCAGTTAAATTGTTCATAAATCAAAAATTCTTTATTTATTATTGTCAATTCATTTCATTACCTTGAAAGTAACCTCCCTAACTAACCCACTGTGCATTTTCATGGAATAAAAAACACTTTTGAAAAAAATTGCAGTGAGAAATGTTTGAAGTCATTAAATAGTACCTTGATGGTAGAGATAGTTCAGTCATTGTCCAGTAAGTCGTTTCATCGCACGTATTTCAACAAAGTGTGAATCTTTGACTTCAAATGGATATAATTAAAGTAGTTTCAATTAATCCATCAAGCTAAACCAATTTTAATGAATTTTTGTCTTTAGATAGTTGGAAGAGGAAAGTATGGTACGGTCTATAAAGTTGTGTTGGATGGAGAGATAAGGGCAGCCAAGACAAGCGAATTTAATAAAGATAGCATTGATAACGAAACGGCACAGCTGACACGAGTAAATCATATAAATATTGTGACTGTATTTGGCCTTCAATTGCATGAAAATGTTTCGTACTTGATCATGGAGTATATGGAGGGTGGTTCAATGAATAATTTGCTAGGATCAAAGGACTTCATACTGACGGATGTGGTAAACTGGTTTAGCCAGGTGGCCGCTGTGAGTTTTAATTAATTTTTTTTTTAAAAGAAATTGAAATTAACGAGTTTCACTTTCCAGGGTCTGGCCTACTTGCATGCCATGACACCCCAGCCCATGTTGCATCGTGATATAAAGCCGCACAATATTCTATTATCAGGAGATTTAAAAATAGCCAAATTAGCAGATTTTGGCACATCCAGAGATTTAGCCAGCACAATGACCAATAATATTGGCACATCTCTCTATATGGCGCCAGAGGTTTGTTTTCTGCCTTGGATTAACATTTCTATGCATTAATTTCTATTTAGGTTTTCGACTCCAAAAAATACTCGGAAAAATGCGATGTCTATAGCTTTGGGATTTCCTTATGGGAAATGTTGGCACGAAAGCGGCCTTTTATAGAGTTCGACATCCCAGAAAAGATTCAATTGGCTGCACATATGGGTAAGTTTAGGTTAACTATAAACTCAAAGCTTAAACATATGCTTATTTTCATTTTAGGCAAACGTCCTTCATTTGAGGGTCTAGGCTGTCACAGAATACTAATCGATTTGATAAGCTTTTGCTGGCACAAGGATCCGACTAAACGTCCGGTAATTGAGCTTGTTTACAAAGTTTTATGCAACACTTTGAAACTTTATAAACAATTCGAAATGTCTACGGATTTGCTAGCGGGCAAAGTGGTTGGACATTTGGATAAGCAAATGGTCCTATTGGCACAACAAAAAGTTAACGACTTTTTGCTACACATTCAAAGAGGAAACACCAACCTGGACACGGATACTTCTGAAGTAATAGACATATCCCTGTTACAATGGGAAGTGAATAGACCCTTAATTGACATTGTCGACGACAGCAAAGACAAAGATCAAATCGTTATAAAAACCGTCCACATGGATAGGGACACTTTTGAAGCTTTAGCACAAATATCCCTTTTAAAATGGGCAGAGAATAGACACTTAATTGGCATTGTGGATGACAGCAAATACAACAGCAAAATCTTCAAAGATCAGTGGACTTGCGTCGAAGCTGCCCTAGATGATATGGCCCTGCAATTAATTCATAAATATTCCGGTACAACAATCTCATATACGAACTTCGGTTGGTTGAGAAACAGCATAATGCTCATGCTCTGCAAGAACGAGAGATCGCTGGAGTTGTTGAAAATCGAAATTCCCAATATAGGTCAGGTATATCCGGGTGCGCAATTGCGTGTGGTAGATGCCAAGGACTTACGTTTGGGACCTGAGGCCACAGCCTGGCTTCCAAACGAACCCTCTGATCCCCAGTCGATACTAGAGATGTTGGGGGAATCGAATCCACAAGTGGCCACACTTAATTGGAAGGTGCTTGAAATAGAAGAATGCCCTCAAAGCCAAATTCAAGTGATATTTCAGCTAGATAATGATTCGGTGGAGCAACTAAGCCAGCGCAAAGGCATATTAAACTATGGTCTTAAGACGGTTAGGATAAATGTGTTTCAATTGGACACAAAGTTGTCAGATATAAGCCTGGACGAAATAGTGTTAATACAGTTGTGTGATATGATTTCAATCGAAAGACCTAATAATTTAGAAACTAATGAATTTAAGTTTTTAATGAAACATTTTCATTTTATACCAAGTAATTAACAAAAACGAGAGCGTTAGTTAAAGTCGGCTCAGTCCGACTTCGATATACCCGTTACTCATGAAAAAACATGTTTAACAGTGTTCCTGAGGGTGAACATCCGAAAAGTATGCAACACTTTTTTCTCGGCTATTTATCACATTTTTACCCATAACTTGAGAACTGCTCATCTGATCTTTATCATTTCTTCGGCAAATCGATTCATTTTGCTAATTACTAACTATTTTTAGAAGGAACAAATCGTCTATCTTCAAAACTGTACGAGATATAACGTTTTTTTCAAATTGCGGGGGCGGGATGGGGCGTGGCCAAAATTTGAAATAAACTTGATCTGCGTGCAGATAAAAGAAGCATTTGTCCCATACATGTCAAACCTCTATCTCTTACATCTCTGAGATCTAGGTGTTCTTACAGACAGACGGACAGACGGACGGACGGACAGACGGACAGACGGACATAGCTATATCGACTCGGCTGTTGATGCTGATCAAGAATATATATACTTTATATGGTCGGAAATGATTCCTTCTGCCTGTTACATACATTTGCACGACTTTAGTATACCCTTTTTACTCTACGAGTATCGGGTATAAAAATCGTATAAACACCCCAAACTCATTGTCAAAAGAAATTGGGAAACTCTCAGGGTTACAGAAATTTATGATTTCCTATGGACGTGGTTCTGGTAAATAAATTCCCTTTAACAACAATTCGAGATTTATATGTGTTCCGTTTTTGGATTTTATTATAGGACATTCTATGTTGTAATATTAACTCTAGGCTAGGAAGTCTGCCGGGGTTGATTCCGATCGTCTTACTCCTTTTGTAGGCGTCAGCACCTGGCTCTGTGGGTCTCGTTTCGGCGACTCTGTTCCGCGCGATTGCATAAAGATAAAGAAACACCAGCTCCATAAAACATTAAAACTCGGGAGAGGATTGGCGATCTAAGAATACACACTAACAAGCGGAAGGATTGGGTCTCCAAGATACAGAATAACCAGGTGGGAGGTGAATTTGCTATAATTTTGCCTTTGATTAAAAAAAAATTTGTTAAAAATGAAAACCCTAATTTTAAAATAGCTTTTCTAAATCCTTTCTTCTTTTTTGTAAAATATGAGTATGTTCAATCCTTCAAGTTAATGCCAGTTCGAGGTCTCGATAGGCTTGCACATAACTTTAAAAACAAGAACACAACACAAGACGGGCGAGTTGACCATACAGCGGCTGTTTCATGTTTCATCTCTGCCCAATCATCAGCGGTCTTTGCCTGCGAGCGAGGCAACTCTTCGAGAGTAGAGAGAAGCATTTAAATTGTTGTGACTTTACGTAGCGTGCTTTACCTTTGCTTAAAACAACTATGAATGTGTGTACTGAGGATTAGGCTTGGGCACACCAGCATAAAAGGATTGTTTAAATTAAAGATAATTCCAATTTATGATTTGTTGCTAAATACAATGAATGCCGATTGGGACAGGAATATTAAAAAAATATGTTTGCTGCATAGAAAACGAACAAAATGTATGATTGGTTTACAATTGTTGGGTCAGCCTACCTTTGTTCAGACATTCATTGAATTTTTCTGTTCGATATCCCACGTATGCGACATAAACTCCCTTCTATCCCTGTGCTGATACTACACGGTTCCACTTCTATGCAGCACAAAACAATTTCAACACGTCAATTCAACACAAAACAAATTAATTAATTTATTAATTTTTCATTATATTGTAATTTGTTTGTATTGAATTGACAAAGTGTTAAATTGTTGTGTTGGGTGAAATGACTTAGTGATGTAATGACGTGTGCTTAAATTGTTCTGTGAAGACTTTGTTTTGTGTTAAACTTGTTTGTGTTGAATTGAAGAATTGTTGAATTGTTGACTGTGTTTTATAGACGTGTCACCAGTCGGGCTTGACCGACTTTCTCACTTGTTGTTTTCTGTGTTTGTAGTCAAAACAGGAAAGTACGAAGATAAGATTAAAATATCATACATAAATTTTAACTTGATTGGAAAGTTGATACGGGATGCACTTGTAGGGGGATTAACACCTGATTCGACAAAAAGTGCATGCACAGTAGACTGGCCCTTAAAAATAGATTTCAAAATACCGGGCGGAAAAGGGTTCGTTTTGGTCCCAATAGATATGAAAAAAAAAAGATGTGAGTGTCGCTAGCACTCACGAGTCTTTGATGTGAAACATGATGATAAATTTAATAGCTTATTTTCAAATCACAAGCTCTGTCAATAGTATATAATTCAGCAAGGACACTCTTTCGAAAGAAGACAAATAACGGGGAGCAGAAATACTAAAAACAGAATCACCTGCTGCAGAGTTCTTTAATTTTTTCAGGAAGTTTAATGCGCTGATCGAAATATAAATGATGATGTTTCACCCCCCAAGATACCACCAGATCCGACCCTGATCCCTTCCAGATCCCACCCAGATCTTTTCCAGATCCCACCCAGATTCCATCCAGATCTCGCCCAGATCCACATCCCACCCAGATACCACCCAGATCTCACCCCGATCCTACCCAGATACAACCCAGATCCCACCCAGATCTCGCCCAGATCCCTAACAGATACCACCCAGATCCCATCTAGATTCCACCCAGATCCCACCCAGATCTCAACCAGATCCCTTCCAGATTCCATCCATATCCCACCCAGATCCCTTCCAGATCCCACCCAGATCTTGCCCAGATCCGTTCCAGATCCCACCCACATCTCATTCAGATCCCATCCTGATCCATCCCAGATTCCACCCAGATCTTAGCCAGATCTCGCCCAGCTCCCACCCAGATCCTCATCCAGATCCCACACAGATCCCACCCAGAAACCACCCAGATATTACCCCCATTCCCACCCAAAACCCACCCAGTACTCTGCCAGATCTCGCCCAGCTCCCACCCAGATCCTCATCTAGATCCCACACAGATCCAACCCATATCGCTCCTAGATCCCTCCCAGATCGCGCCCAGATAAGATTCCACCCAAATCTCTCCCACATACCAGAAGATCGCACCAAGATCATACCCAGATCTTTTTCAGAACCCACCCAGTTCCCCCTCTTCAGCATCTTTCCTACCTATTCACTTCCCCCCTCGGCCCATCCTCTTGTGTGTTTGTTTGCTGCACAAATCAAAACAACACAAAAAATGATTGACGTCAGCGTCACGCGACGCAGAAACCAAATTTTACTTCTACTAAAATGGTTTGATGCTGCTCTCAGTGCCCTGTCTTTTCAGTACTTAGTAGCACTCACTCTCCCTCTCGCGTTTACAGCAAAAGTTGTGAGAGTACGCTCTCTCGTTGTTGTTGTGGTAGTTTTCTCTGTTTTGATTTTTGGCTGAGCCAAAGGCAAAGAACTGTAAATGAAATGTTGGGAGTGGGTGTGTGATCTTAAACTCTTCTCTGCATCTCTCTCCACCCCCATCACCAATCTTCCCCTGCCATCACTCTACCACCCGTCTTGTGTGGGTGTGCCGAGCCACTGCATAAAGCAAACACAGCAACAATGGTTGGCTTTGGTCTCACGTGACGCTCAAGCCACTGCACAAAGCAAAGACAGCAGCAATGGTTGGCTTCAGTCTCACGTGACGCTCAAATCAGTTTTTACTCCAACCATCTTGCGTGTGTGTGCGTGTGCCGAGCCACTGCATAAAGCAAAGACAGCAACATAATATGGTTGGCGTCAGAGTCACGTGACGCTCAAATCAAATTTTACTCCTACTAAAATCGTCCGTCAGCGTCACGTGACACTGAAATCAAATTTTACTCCTACTAAAATCGTCCGTACCGAAATTAAAGATGTTTCACATCAAAAAGTTTGGCAGCGATCGGACTTCATTTAGTGGACGCGCGCTCGCCCTCAAAATCGAAAATTTGAAATGTATGGGAAATAAGGGGGATGAGATTCGAATTTAATTTCTAAAAATTCCAAAAAAATTTTTATGTGTTAATTCTTTTTACATCCGTTTAGGGGATTATCACAGCAACATTTTAAATATAAATGTGTCTTATTTTGAGCGTAAGCTTGGCCAGAATCATATCAAAAGGGCCAATTTTTAAAAAAAAAAGGTGTGAGTGTCGTTAGCACTCACGAGTCTTTGATGTGAAACATGATCAGAAGTTTAAAAACTTATTTTCAAATCACTCTCAATGGCTTATAAATCAGCAATGGCAATTTTTCGAAAGAATAAGTTTAACGGGGAGTAGAAATGCCAGAAACAAGATCACTTGCTGCACTGTTCTTTCATTTTTTCAGGAAGTTTATTGTGCCTGATCCATAGATAATTGATGATGTTTCACCACCCAAGATACCACCAAGGTGAGATCCAAGATCCCACTCATATCCCTCCCAGATCCCACCCCGGATGCTACCCAGATCCCTTCCAGATCCCATCCAGATTCCGTCCTGATCCCGCCCAGATCTCATCCAGATCCCACTCAGATCCTATCCAGATCCCAACCAGATCCCATCCAGATCACGCCCAGATCCCTTCCAGATCCCACAAGAATCCCATTCAGATCCCACCCAGAAATCACCCAGATCTCACCCCCATTTCCACCCAAATCCCACTCAGAACTCCCCCCCTCTGCTTATCCTCTTGTGTGTGTGTGTGTGTTTGCCGGGAAACTCCACAAATTAAAACAACACAAAATATGAATGACGTCAGTGTCACGTGACCATGAAATCAAATTTTACTTCTACTAAAATTGTCCGTACCGAAATTAAAGATGTTTCACATCAAAAATTTAGGTATTTTTTCGAAGAATTTTTAATACATATGAGATTTTGATTTTTTGCTTTTGCCCGGGCGGCAAAACTTTCGTTTGATCCCAATAGATATAATAAAAAGTTTGGCTGCGATCGGACTACATTTGGTGGACGCGCTCTCGCCCTAAAAACCAAAAAATTTTAAATATGCTACCAATATATGGGATGAGATACGGATTAAATCTGCAAAATTTGAAAAAAAAATTGTTTGTGACTTTGCTCTTTAAATCCTTTTAGCAGAATAACATAGCAACATTTTACATATTTTTGTTGGATATTTTGAGCGTAAACTTGGCCAGAATCATATCAAATCGGCCAATTAAAAAAAAAAATTTTTTTCCGAGATGAGTTTCAAATTTAATCTCTAAAAATTTTTAGTTTTTGTTTAAGTGTTAATTCTTTTTTAATACTTTAAGCGGAATATCATAGCAACATTTTAAATATTTTTGTTGGACATTTCGAGCGTAAACTTGGTCAAAATCATATCAGAACTCCAATTTTTCTCATTTTTTTGGGGCTTTTTTTTTTTGATGATAAATTAATTTATGCGAGACTCTGATTTTTGCTCTTGCCTGGGCGGAAGAACTTTCGTTTTGATCCCAATAGATATAATAAAAAGTTTGGCAGCGATCGGACTTCAGTTGGTGGAAGCGCACTCGCCCTCAAAATCGAATATTTGAAATATATGCGCAATATTTGGGGTGTGTTTCGGGTTTAATATCTTGAAAATTTTGAATAGAAAATTTTTATGAGTTATTTCTCTTAATATTCTTTTAGAAGAATATCATAGCAACATTTTAAATGGTAATGTCGGATATTTAGAGCATATCTCGAATATATTATTTTATCTTAAAAAAAAAACATAAAAAAAATCATAAAATATGAGAAAAATGTGCTTTTAGATATGATTCTTACCAAATTTATTCTCAAAATATCTACCATTATTATTCAAAATGTTGCTATGATATTTCGCTTAAAGTATTTAAAGAGAAATAACACTTAAAAAAATTTTAAAATTTTAGAGATTAAATCCGAAATTAATCTCAGATAATTTTTTTTTTGAAAAATTGGCCGATTTGATATGATTCTGGCCAAGTTTACGCTCAAAATATCCAACAAAAATATGTAAAATGTTGCTATGGTATTCCCCTTAAAGGATTTAAAGAGCAAAGTCACAAATTTTCAAATTTTGCAGATTTAATCCGTATCTCATCCCATATATTGGTAGCATATTTAAAATTTTTGGTTTTTAGGGCGAGAGCGCGTCCACCAAATGTAGTCCGATCGCAGCCAAACTTTTTATTATATCTATTGGGACCAAAACGATAGTTTTACCGCCCGGGCAAAAGCAAAAATCAAAATCTCATATGTATTAAAAATTCTTCGAAAAAATACCTAAAATTTTTTTTAAAAATTGGCCTTTTGATATGATATTGGCCGCTTACGCTCAAAATAAGACACATTTATATTTAAAATGTTGCTGTGATATTCCTCTAAAAGGATGTAAAAAGAATTAACACATAAAAATTTTTTTTGGAATTTTTAGAAATTAAATTCGAATCTCATCCCCCCTCATTTCCCATACATTTCAAATTTTCGATTTTGAGGGCGAGCGCGCGTCCACTAAATGAAGTCCGATCGCTGCCAAACTTTTTTTCATATCTATTGGGACCAAAACGAATCTCTTTCCGCCCGGTATTTTGAAATCAAAAAAAAAAAGTTAATATAAGGGCCAGTCTAATGCACAGTGTCTTTTGACTCGAGAAACATCTATAAGAAGAAGAACAAATAATTCCGCTCAAGTCCAGTGATCCAGTACAAATCATCACACTCACAAAAAATTATTATATACGTTCAGAAAAACGAAAATCCTTATGAACCTATTACACACTTGGAGAGGGGATATGTATTAACCCTCGTACACGCACAAGTATTACCATTCTATTTCGTTTTGGCATAGAATCAGCTATTTGTGGAAAAAAATATACCTGAAAACATTTCGAAATGTAGAAAAAAATCAATTTTCATCCTTCTTTTCATCCAGTTTCAAGGGCTTTTTCAACTTTTGAATACATAGATCGAAAGCCAGTACCAGGAGGGAACCTGGAAGCACGTTTCGATATCCAAACTGAAAATATGTGAAATAAATGCTAAAAGTCGAGTGCGTGTACAAGGTTAAAATGTTTGTAACGCATAGAAGGAAGCATATATTCTTGATTCAAAGCTATCTTGACCAAACTTTGCACGAAGTCTTTTGGTACAAATACGCTGCACATTTGTCGGAACCGGCCGGATCGGATGACTATAGCATATAGCTCGGCTGAAAAAGTAGTTCTAGTGGGAAAACTATCTTGTTTTCAATGGTAGGGTCTTTAAGTTGTCCAATTATAAATTTTATCTGTTTCAACACAATTTTGGAAATTTTTCATCAAAATCAGATGAGTATATCGTATATTATTGTATTAAGCTTCCCTCTATTTTTTTTTTTTTTTATTTTAAAAATTAAACTCGTTTAAAGTCAAGCGAAGTCCGATTGAAAATTTTACATTAATGTTAAGTCAAAGGATATTTTACAGTCTTGAACTTTTGTTAAAATTTCGTAAATTGGTTGCTTTATTTAAGCAGTGACCCACTGCACTGTGAGCAAAAAGTCCGAAATTTTTGCATAAAGTCTAATTTTAAAGCTAGAGCGTTCAAATTTGGCACAAAAATGTAAAATATTAATATAGAATTTCGGTTTATTTCTGTTTTGCAATAAAACTACTCCTTCAATCAATCCGCCCACACCCAAGTAAAAAAAAAAATTGTTATTGAAACCTGCGCACAATTTTCAGAAATTTCTGTTTGAGTTGGCCTGCAAATCGTTTTAGCTTCTTGAAGTGCTGAATATGGTGGGAAAATGTTGCAGCCACGAGCTTGAGTGAGTAACTTTAAACCTTGACCACATACGGTCGCATTTAGGCACATAGGGTCGTGATAAAACTGCAAACTTTTTGCTCAATTTGATTAACGTTTGAGTTGCTGAGTTGACTTTTTTTCATTTTCTCCAACATCCACTTCGTTACGGCAGAGTCGCCGCGTCCATTGTTGTCCCAAACCTCCAGCAGTGTTAAGCGGCGAAACTCATATTCGGCTGCAATATGTTATTTTTGTCGAAAACGGGCAAAAACGGGCAAAGAATATTAATAACACCGTATTCTATATACTTTTACGAAAAACATACCAGTTTTAGTTGCTCGCAAGCGCGCGCGGCAAATAAGTTACACACCACAGAACACAATTACATATGTTAAATTTGAGCTGTAAAAATACTCCAACAACAATTGACGATACACGACAAAACGTACAGAACATATAAAAACTAACATACAACGTTGAATCTACATACCTGTACGATTATTTGCCATATTTCCAACTTGTCTTCACTTTAAAGAAAAAGCCACAACAAACGCGCAAAGTTCATCGACATGTACGGTTCCATTTCGATAGGTCAGGCATGCATTTAGTAAGCTGACTTTGTTTGCGCGGCAATTTTCAAACCGCACGCTTTAAAAATTTTTTCGAACAGTTTTATTTTCTCTTGAGTACACAGAAAAAAAATAATATCAATATCAATTTGATATGGGCTGGTTAATTTGATATTTTGTGAAATATCATTGTATTCATATCATTTCTAAACTATAATGTTTCATTTTAACAGTAAATAATATCAACTTGTCAAATGATATTAGAAAAGATAAGAAAGATATTTTTTAATTTTCGAAACTCTCACAATAGGAAAGGGATGTATAAAAAATGTAAAAAGGAAAGAGACAGAGAGTTTTGCAAATCGAAACTTCAAGCAACGAACAGAAATGTATAAGTAGGCTTTCAGCCATGAGCACACTCACATGCCCGATAGCGCAGTGCGGTAAAACGCTATGCCAATTTGTGACGTGCAGGTGGTCCCGAGTTCGATCCCCAGTCAAGGCGGAGTCAAGGAATTATAAATTCGTTTTTTTCTGTTTCCATAAAACAATAATTAATAGTTCTTAGCTAAAAATGAACGCCTGGAGTAGTATTGGATGTACGACCTGCCATTTGTAATTGATTTTTTTCGTTCTGTAATAATGAAATAATTAAATATCAATTTGATCTTAAAAAATATCATTTTGATATGGTCGAAAAGTTCATTCTGATATTTTCGTACAGGTCAATTTCAAGTTTGTCATATCGGCTTTTTAATGATATGAAACAATATAACATTGAGCCCCATTTCATATCAGTATTTTTTTCTGTGTATGCATAATTGGAAAACACATTCAATTTTGAGTATTTAAAATATAAAAAAAAATACTTTATGCACAATTTGCGGACTTTTTGCCCATAGTGCACTGTATAGAAATTTCGAATGGTGACTCACTTTGTATATAAATAAATATTACCAATCGTGGTTGTGCAATTTAATAGTTCTACCAAATAAGTAGAACCTCACAGGTTAAGATAGTTTAGTCGTAGTCGAGAAGGCTCATCGGATCGGTGTTTATTTGTCTATATTAACAAAGTGTAAACTCAAAATTTCAAATGGAAATAATTGATGTAATTTTAATCAATCCATGCAGCTAAACCAATTTTAATTAAACTTTATCTTTAGAAAATCGGAAGTGGATCCTTTGGTGTGGTTTATAAAGTTAAGGTGGATGGTGAAATAAGGGCAGCCAAGACAAACGTGCTTGGTATCGACGATGATAGCATTAAAAAAGAAATTGCACAGCTTAGCCGAGTGAATCATATAAATATTGTGACTGTATTTGGCCTTCAGTTGCATGAAAATGTACAGTACTTGATTATCGAGTATATGGAGGGTGGTTCAATGAATGATTTGATAGGATCAAGGGATTTCAAATTGACGGATGTGGTAAAATGGTTTATCCAGGTGGCTGCTGTGAGTTTTATGGAAACTTTTCTAGAATAAATTCAAGTTAAAGAGCTTCATTTTCCAGGGTCTGTCCTATTTGCATGCCATGACACCCCAACCAATGTTGCATCGCGATATAAAGCCGCACAATATTCTATTATCGGGGGATTTGCAAGTGGCAAAAATAGGCGATTTTGGCACGTCCAGAGATTTAGCCAGCACAATGAGCGATAATAAAGGCACTCCCCTCTATATGGCGCCAGAGGTTTGTTTTCTCCCTTTGATTTTACTTTTATTTCTATACATGAATGTCTCTTTAGGTTTTTAAATCAGGAAAATACACAGAGAAGTGCGATGTCTATAGCTTTGGGATTTCCTTATGGGAAATGTTGGCACGAAAGCGGCCCTTTGCAGAGTGCGACGAGAAATATCAGATCCAAATGGCCGCATATGAGGGTAGGTTCAATTTAAAATATTAAACGCACAATTTAAACTTTTAATTCTCACTTTAGGCAGACGTCCTTCCTTTGAGGGTCTAGGCTGTCACAGAATATTAATCTATTTGCTAGACTTTTGCTGGCACGAGGATCCTACTGTACGTCCAGTAATGCAGATTGTTTTTAAAGTTTTACGCAACACTTTAAAACTTTATGAAGAATTTGATATGTCTACGGATGTGCTCACGGGAAGAGTGGTTGGACATTTTGATAAGCAAATGTTTCTATCGGCCCAACAAAAAGTAAGCGACTTTTTGCTACCTTTTGATAAAAGAAATATAACTATTAGGGATTTATTTATATATTTTCGATGCGAAGAACTCATTCGTTATTCTTCTGATTCGAAAAAATTCGTAATTGGCATTGTTGACGACAACAAATACAACGGCCAAATCACCGAAGATCAATGGTTTTCCATACAAAACTATGTCGAGTCTACGGGCAGGGAGTTTCGATATTTTCAAGTAGGGAGGCAGTCGTACCACCATAAATTTGTTGAGAAACAGCATGGTCCTAGTGTGTTTCGAAAATGAGAGTTTGCTGAAGTGCTATAAAAACTCAATTGTTGCTAGCATACGTTTCTCTGACAAGAAATATCGTGTGGTAGATGCCAAGGATTTGCGTTTGTGGACAGAGGCCAGAGCATTGCTTCCTAGTGAACCCTCTGATCCCGAAGCCATACTTAAGATGCTGGGGGAATCGAATCCACAATTGCCCATAGATGATTGGAAGGTGCTTGAAATAGAGGAATGCGGTCAAAGCCAAATACAAGTGATATTTCAATTAGACAATGAATGGGAGGACGAGAAGTGCATATTAAATTATGGTTTGAACACGGTTTGGCTAAGTGTGATCCAATTTCACTACGACTGGTTAAATTCTTATACTGACATAATAATAAAAGCAGAGTTGGTTAAAACTAAGAATCCGTTCAAAAAAGTGGCAGAATTTTTCGAATCGATTATGGAAGAATAATATATATACACTCTTTGCAACATAATCCACATGGCGACTTTACAAAAACTATCCAATAATTATTTTAAATATAATTTATCCCTAGTGCTACAAATTGTGTAAACTTATCTTACTGCACTAGCCACACAAATTATAATTTATAAATAAATAATAAAATAAAATAATAAATAATTATTTATCATTTTTCTTAACATAGTTTTACCAATAAAAATGTATATATTTCAAAGTAAACATTTGAAAAATATTGTGGATTGTTATTTTTAGTCTTTAATAGATCTTAATTTAATATTTATCTTTTAGTTTTGTTTTTCTAGAGCTTAGAGGACTCTCTGAAGATGTGTTTTGTGATCTTTGCTCAACTTACAGTTTTAAGGCTGAGTGGTAATTGGTTCCGAAGGCTAACAAGCCAGTCGGTTTTCGATATTTCGATGAGGTAATCCTTAACCTGTTCAAGAAAAAGTCTGTACAAAATATATCGATTATTTTTTGGGCGAATAAAAGAACTCTATAACTAATCAAAGCGTTGAGGCTGAAATCATATTGCACATTTTTTTACCCTTGCAAAGGGTATTATAATTTAGGCCAGAAGTTTGCAACGCATAGAAATATTCATTTCTGACCCTATAAACTATATATATACTTGATCAGGGCGACGAACTGAGTCGATTAAGCTTTGTCCGTCCGTCTGTCTGTCCGTCCGTCTGTTTCTAGGCAAACTAGTCTCTCAGTTTTAAAGCTGTCGAGCTGAAACTTTGCACAGAGTCTTCTTTTTACTGCACACTGCTAATATGTCGGAACCGACCGGATCGGATGACTATTTCTTATAGCTGCCATAGGAAAAGTGGGTTTTATTTAGAAAACTTTAGAGCGAAGCTCTTTTACGGACGTCAGACTGGGGGAGTGAATCTTGAAAAATTTTGTCTTTGCGGGATCTGGTGGTGATCTAGTTGGGATCAAGTGGGGATCTGGTGGAGATCTACTGGGGATCAGCTAGTGATCTGGTGGGAATATGGTGAAGATCTGAGTGACTTAACAGTGACTCAACAGTGACTTAACAGTGACTTAACAGTGACTTAACAGTGACTTTACAGTGACTTAACAGTGACTTTACAGTGACTTAGCAGTGACTTTACAGTGACTTTACAGTGACTTAACAGTGACTTAACAGTGACTTAACGGTGACTCAACAGTGACTTTACAGTGATTTGAGAGTGACCTAATATTTGATAATTTAACATTTATTTATACAGAATCCAAATGTGTATTTTTCCATTACTTAAATCGGATTCAGCGTAAAGAGCTTCGCTCGTACCGTGCGTCTCATGACACACACTCTTTTTTTTTTAATGCTGGCGTTCGTAAACTCTGATGTATTAAAACATTTGCAAGGGTATAAAATCTTCGGCAAAAACGAAGTTAGCTTGGCCTTCTCGTTATATATCTTCACCTTCACCTTTATTTGTGTTTAGTTTTTAATTTCTTCTTAAGGGTACAACCTTCAGGTGTCACTTTTTAAAGGTTTACAAAAAATTGAATTAAAAAACAAAATAATATTAAAAAGGTATTATTTTTAATTCGATAGGTAATCGGCTAAATTAAATTTGAAATCTCTTAATTAAAACTGTCAAACATTAATTTTGTGAGTGTTGATTTTGATATAGGCCGTTTCGTTGGTGTTGGTTATTATTTTGTAAAACCATTTTGGAAAAAGCGGTTCTGAGATAGTCGCAGTTAAATACGGTTAGCTCTTTATTGAAGGACATTGCCGGGTGTAAGAAGGTTACTGTTCAATTCGTAGGCAACCAAATAAAACTTTTGAAGTCCACGCGTTATTATTTTAACCGTTATATACTAGTCTTGGGCAGACTGGAAGGCTAACACTAAATCGCAGTTGGCTTCCAATAAGCAGGAGTTCACGGCTACCGATGGTGAACCCTACTCCCAGAGGAGCGGGAGATAGCCACCTTGACTGGCCTATATAAGGCAGTAGACGGCATTGAATATGCCAAGACATTTGGCAGCCCAGCCTCATAGGCGAGATCAGAAGTGGCCGAATGTCTTGAAAACCAGAAAACTGGCAATTCAAGCACATGCGCATGATGATTACGATAAGACAGATTGGCCCATAAGAACCTGCCTGGTCTGGTGGTTTCCCCGGTCTTGGGAGAAGGACCAGCCTCTGGGCCTTCCATTTACCTTCTCGAAGGCATTGGCTATATAGAGCTGCGAATACATCGATCTGAAGGGACAGGACAAGTCGGAATGCTCTGTTTGGGACTGAGTCCTAGCCGTGTGTGTGTTTCTATATTTTCGTTTGGTGTCGGAGTTTGTAATTGGATTTATGTTGCGATATTCTGGTTTTAAGTTTGGACTTTGTTGTTCCTATGTATCTCCTTGTCTATTGATAGTCGTATCCAAATAGGGAAGTGTTCAATCTATTTCTAGTTCTGTGGTAAATTTAAGGTTCCGATAAAAGGAGTTAAGTGCGTCAAGTGTATTTTTGGACTTCGGCTTCCTTAATTATTGCAAACAGATCGTCAACATATTTAGTGAGTAGTCTTGGTGGGTGCGTCAGTTTCTTTATGGTGTTGTCATGTAGTTCTTCCATCACAATGTCTGCTATTACTAGAGAAGCCGGGGATCCCATTGGCATGCCTTTCAATTGGGTGTATATCTGATCCTCAAAATTAAAATGTCTGTTTTCATCGATGCTGAATTTTCTAATATCCATGAAAAGTAGTTTTGGTATTGTTGTGAATTCCTGTACTGCAGTCCATTTTGTCCATTCCAATTGTCGTTCTAGGCACAATTTCTGTAATTTTTTCAGAATTTTAAAAGTTGTGGAAGGTGGTTAAAATTATTAAAACAATAATTAATATTATTCATTGATTCATTCATCGTCGCTGTCGTCATTTATAACTGGAATGTCATCCATGTTCTTATAAAGAACTCAAGATGTTTGCGGGTCTGCTAATTTTTGAGAGATAGCGACCATGCCGACCAGTCACAACACAAAGTGAATATCTGAAGCGATCTCAATTTAATTTGAAATAAATTCGTTTTTGTCTTTAGATAGCTTAGATGGATATTCCCAAGCCCATCAAACATTTCAGCAAAGTAGGATACCGTCTGACTAATTGATACGATCCGGTAAATAATATTTGAAGATCTTTCTCAGTTATTTACGGAAAATCCATAATATGTGATGAGGAAGTTGCCTTAAACGGAACTTTACATCATTCCCATTTACATTTATCGACTTTCTCAGCAAGAAGGTTTTAGAGCTCTTTTTCTTGTTCATTTGGCTTATTTTATTCTCACAGATATCTTTGTCAGCATCAAGATGTTTGCCAAACTTATTTTTAAAAAACTTGGGTAACATTTCATTAAGTATTCATCTGTTGATGAAAAATGTGTACTTCTCCCCCAATATGCCATGGAGTGCTTTAACAACCCATCTGATCTTGGTAAATATATTACCGGGAATCATTAGATTTCTGTGTAGTCAGCTGTTTTCGTTTGCCTTTTAGTAGGAATAAGTACCTATATCCTGCAATTAAAATTGAGTATGTTTATGGATCCCAGATCCCTTAGAGATTCCATCCACATCACGCCAAGATCCCGCCCAGATCCGTTCCAGATCCCTTCAGATAGCTCAGATCCCTTCCATATTCCACCCAGATCCCACCAGATCCCTTCCAGATCTCGCCCAGTTCCCACCCAGATCCTAATCCAAATCCCACACCGATCCCACCCAGATCCCACCCTTATCCCATACAGATCCCTCCCAGATCACCCAGAACTGTGCCAGATCTCGGCCAGTTCCCACCCAGATCCTCATCTAATCCCACACAGATCCCACCCATATCGCTCCTAAATTCCACCCAATCCCGCCCAGGTAAGATTTCACCTAAATCCCTCCCACATACCACCACATCCCACCAAGATCACACCCAAACCCATCCAGATGCTCCTCTTCAGCATCTTTCCTACCTCTTCGCTTCCCCTCTCTGCCCATCCTCTTATGTGTGTGTTTGCCGGGAAACTCCACAAATCAAAACAACATAAAATATGAATATCGTCAGCGTCACGTGACACTGAAATCAGATGTTACTTCTTACTAAAAATCGTCCGTACCGAAATTAAAGATGTTTCACATCAAAAAGGTAAGAACATCAACCTTATTAAATTTGCTAAGGACACAAAATTGTAAGGCCAAGTCTGGATTGTATTTTCCGTTGGGGATCAACTTACTTAAAACTCAAACGTTAACTTTTTATATTTCCCCCTCAAATAGCATTCATCCACCTGTTTTGGATTTAGAGTGTCTGGTCCCTATTAAAACGTCATATACTCCTGGACAATGTACTAAGCTGTGTGCTTAAAAATTGTGCTACTTCTTTATGCTTTCAACGCTGTTTAACTTATCTCTTGAATTAGGAGAGCCCAGAACGAATGGAAGGAATCTTTTGTCATTCCTATTCATAAAAGGACTAAATCGTCAGTATCAAATTACAGGTGTATCTCCAAAATTTCCGACATTCCTAAACTATTTGAAATGCTTATTTCTCAAATACACACTCCTGTCGCTCAATTATTTCACAGTCTCAGCACGGCTTTATGAAAAAACGTTCGGTTTCTACAAACATGCTAGAATTTACTTCCATTGTGAATTCGGGTTTCATAATAAACTGCAAACGGATGTAATTTATACAGATTTCAGCAAGGCTTTCACTCTGTCAATCATGATCTCCTTCTTCACAAATGTATTTTTGGATTTCCTCCAAGTCTTCTTAACTGGATAAAGGCTTATTTGACAGACCGTTCCCAACGTGTGTCCGTTTCAATTCTGCGCTTTCTGAGTCCATCAGTGTACTCTCTGGAGTTCCTAGGGAAGTCATCTTGGACCTTTACTGTTTAATCTTTTTATTAACGATATCCCTAATGTTCTTCACTCACATTCCTTGATGTATGCCGATGACCTAAAACTCTGCTTGTCTTTATAACGAACCGATGCCTCTCCTCTCCTTCAATTGGACTTAAACTCTCTGCATACATGGTGTTCGGTTAATTGCCTCCCACTAAACGCTGAAAAGTGTAAGTGTATGACTTTTCATCGCACACTGCCGTATTTTTCGACTATACGATTGATGACAAACCTCGAACGCGTTTACGTGGTTGACGAATTTGGGCATACGCTTTGTCCCCAAACCAAGCTTCAATAATCATATTTCTGTCATCTCTAACAAAGCTATGGGAGTTCTTGGGTTTATCAAAAGATGGGCCAAAGAATTTAACGATCCGTATCTGACTAAACATTTATTCGTGTCACTGGTACGACCAATACTAGAATATGGGTCTGTGTTTGGTCCAGCTTACCAAAAATAACACCAACTTGAATCAGTTCAAAAAACAGTTTTCTTAAGAACCGTCGGACGTGCCATTGTGTGCTTTTTATTCACAAACTTTTATCAGGTGATATTGACTTTTGTGCTCTGTTATGCCAAATAAATTTTGCGGTTCCTATGCGCCCAACTAGAAATTTCTCCCGATCTACCTACAGCCTTGCCTAACAAATTTGCCCACTATGAACCTTTGAAATTTGTATTAATTATAATTTGTATTACCATCTTTTTCTCTTACTCTTCTGTGTTTAGGTGTAAGAACAATTACTGTCTTTTTTTAATTGTACCCAGTAATGTTGACAGAACTTTGTCAAACCTAAATAAATAAATAAATAATGAGATGGGCTTGAAATAGAAAATGAGTATGAGCTAGGGTTGTCGATATTTCTTAAAATATTAATATAGATTTTATCAAAAATCCAAATTTTCAATATCGATATTTGATTTATCGCCTCCGGAAAACATCGATATATCGATATTATCGTTATTTTCTAAAGCTTAAGAAAACTGAACGTCTTCATCATAAAACTGCTAGTGACGATTTCTAGAGACTGAAACTTCACTGTACATTTTTTCAGAGTACATTATTAGTGAGAGTTTCTTTTTCTTTAAAAAATTCAAATTTAGTTAGGCACATTACTTTGTATAAGTAAGGCTTCTGTTCAAAATTGTTCTGAGCAGTTTAAAAGAGTTTTTTTCATGTGAAGTATTGTGAAGAACTTAATTTGTTCTTTCTGAGTGTGGGCTTTAAAGATTTAAAGATTATGCTCAGAAAAATATCATGGGAACAATTTAGAGAACCCACAGCATAAACGCCAAATACAATCCGCAATATGCAATTATGACTTAACAGTGAATATATTAATAGTGAGTTAACAGTGACTTAACAATGACTTAACAGTGACCTAACAGTGACTTATTAGTGTCTTAACAGTAACTTGACAGTGACTTCACTATATTCTAACACTGACATCTAATATTGCATCCATATGTGTATGAGCGTGTTCAGTAAAATATAACATCTCAACAAAAATCATCAATAAAAAAAAAGTGTTAGTCTGCTGGTGAACGAACTTGTTAGAATTTTTAGGCAACAAAGTTGTCGATATATTTTGTTGGCGGAAGGTTTGAATTTTTGACAACAAACAGCTTAATATAATTAAGAACTGACCTCCTAGAATTCCCCTTGAATTTTCCTTAAGACTTGGTTAGCCGGTTAATGTTTTTAACTTTGTTGTAAGCCCAGCCCCGGCGTGTCATTAAAAAGGACTCCTGACCACGCAAAGAAGGGTCTAAAAAATGTTACTTTTAACAAAGTGGCAATGGGCTAAGAGTAGAGATGGGCGAATAAGGACAATTCGCACCCGTTCCTCCCGATCCCGACCAACAAACTAAATTCAATATCGTCGAACTTGATCCCCTACTTGTCTCGGTTCCCGCTGGAATCCCGTCGCGAGCCCATCTCTAGCTATGAGTCCTTGAGCGACGCCCAATCGTGCAGCATGCCTGCCAATAAGGCAGTGACCCGTTAGGGACAAGACCACAAGTAAGATGTTTTCGATTTCAGGTTAAACGAGGACCCCGTGACCCTAGCTACAGCCCAAGTCGGAACCATTCTTCCGTAACCAGACGCCGGGTTTCATTCCTTGTTATTATCTTGTAAGAGAATATGGGCGCCCTATCAGCTCTTATCTGGCAGGAGCTGAATGGTAGCGCCTTGGCACACTGTGTTGAGGGGTCCATGTACCCTGATGAGGTGCTTACTACGCGTAGGGCTTCTCCTTATTGGAGTTGCGGCTTTTCAAGATTCCCTCCTCCTCCGCAACAACCAGTAGAGCCTTCAGAGCCTTGCACGAATTTCCGTGAGCTACTTGCGAAACCACGTCCTCTGCCAATTCAATTATTGAAAACAAAGAGGTCAAAGAGGTTTCCACATTCATTTTGCATTTGCCTTCTCAAAATTCCTTGTTTGTTTGCTTGTGCCAGCTGTTTGCTATCGATAACAAATCATAATCAAGCAATTCTAACAAACTATTTCTTTGTTAGATTCACATCTAACACAATCACGTAAAATAGCAAAACATGATTGCATCATGCTCGTTCAGCAGCACAACCAACAAAAATAGTCGATTTTTTGTCATCGATTTATGCTGCTGAACACGCTCTATGATTAGTTCTTAAATGCGATTTAAAGTTGTAAGTATTACCAGATGTTTTATCAGGATAGCCAAATAATTTGCACCTATGTATTTCCATAGTAACTTTTTCGATATATTGTTTATAAAAAATATCGATAATAGTCAATATCGGCATACAAAATATCATATCGGAATAACTTTTATCGTCTTACAAAAATATCGATATATCGATAAAATATTGATAACCCTAGCATGAGCATTTCTATGGCTGGTAGGCCTGCAAAACTCATGTTGAAGAAAATGGAGGACAACATAGTTCAGTAATTGTTAACTCTTTGCAAAAAAGCTCCGCCTGTTTTTTAATTCGATTTCTTAGATTCCAGGAATCAAACTTGCTATCACTAAACTAAATCTCATTTAATGTTAATATGCAAAATTATTTAAAACGGTAATTAAAACATGACGCATAATTCCTTTAAGCTCGATCTAAAGTCGATTTGGAAATACTTGCCAAACAACTTAATAATAGGATTCAATTCCATGAAAAATTAAAATATCGATTGTTATCCTTTACCTAAAGATTAAAAAAATGTTTTAAAATTTATCAGGAAAATTAACTTAAGATATCTCGAATAGTTTTAGCAGTTCCACCCCCCCAAGCGTCAGTAGAATGAGCATTTTCCACATTGAAGTTTGTTTTGTCAAACGCTCTTAAGTCTTTCAATATCGATGAAAATATCAAGGCTGCAAACCGGTCTAAACCTGAACCCCCTTCGGTTCGGGTTTTTTGGGTTCCCCGTACCAGACCATGAACCGAACACCTAATCATTTTTCCCCCTCGAACCTGAACCCGAACCGAACCACTTCTTCAAAAAGTTAAGTTCGGTTCACAAAATATAGTAGTTTTTTTTAACGACACATTCAGAGACAAACAGAGATTTTTTGTAATCTAACTGGTATCATTTAAGAAGTTCTCCAATCCTATGTCAATACACACACAGCTATTCTGGCTCCGATATGGAGATACGGGCAATTTTATGGTATCGCGGCGAAGTCTCACATGACAAAGATAACAGTGGTCCAGGCGAAAATCCTTATACGCATTACGGAAGCTGAATGGTACCTGACAACCAGGGATATTGAAATTCTTAGTGTTCTTAGACCCGAGGTTTCAAAATTTTCCAATTTCAAAGATTTGTGCGTTGATGGACCATAAGCATGGTATTTAAGTGTTTTAAGCAATAGACACATAGGTGAAGTATGACAGATATTTGAGGAGTAAAGGAAAGTTGAGGAGGAAAGTTGTAAATGACAGCTAAGGAATACTACTTACTATTTTTGAAATAGTATTTTTAATTATTAAATTCTCTAGCTGGCATAATTTTATACCATTGAAATAAAAAATATTATTTAAAATAAGTATAAACAATTCGAAACATATCTTTTAAGTTCTAGCGAACCGAGGTTCGAACCAGAACCTTGGGTTCAGGAGTTTCAGGAACCGGTCCGCGAACCGAACCATTGCTTTTACAACGGGTTCGAACCTCCGGACCGAACCTTTTGCAAAATTTGAGAGGTTTGCAGCCTTGGAAAATATACTAGAGATAATAACTTATCTAAGAAGTTAATTTAAATTTTTTAAAATCAACATTATTCCCTATTGTTGTTTTGAAAATCTCATATACAAGTATAATAAAATCGATTCAAATGGAAATGTCTTAATGAAATGAACCAGTCTTAAAATCTATAATGAAAAATGAAATGTTTATTGTATAATAGGTAGTATCCCACATATCGACGCTCGATTTCTGAATGAAGATATGGATTTAGAATTAAAATTGTTTAAGTTTATATGTGTGGTGCCAAATATGTCAGAGAATACTTGATCCGCTCAAAAGAAAATTGTAATTATTTGACGATTTTGATCTGCTTGGCTTTCAGTAGTGATTTCAAACCGTCAATGTTTCTAAATAATATCAAGTGACCAAAGATATTTTCGTTACTTGATATGTGAAGTTGTAGGATTTCAAAACGAATGAGAACGTTCGACTAACTGAAAACTAGGGTTGTCGAAAATATTATCGATATATCGAAATATCGATCTTTTGGCCCAGCATATTTTTTAACGGCGATATATCGGAAATCGAATATTTTTTGATGCGAATGACTGTTACCTGCGCTCTGGACACTATACTTAGAAGCACTTAAAGCAAAGCAAGGATATGCTTGGCTGAAATGCAGCTCATCAACGGTAAATCTTAACTATAAATGAATTTTAATTCTGGGAATTTGGGTCCTTTTCGAGTCAAACTGATATTTATGAATTTTTCATTTGTAGATATTTATATCGAGAAGCACATTATACATATGTTTGTAAGTCTATAAAAGGGGCATTAACAGGCTTGTACATGTTCAATCTCTGAAGCTTTAATGTAAATAAATTTTAATTATGTTTAAAATCTTCGAATTGTTTTTTAGACGAAAAATCAACAAACGCAGACATTAGTAGTGGATGCGATAAAGAATTTGGGAGCCTTTAAAGTAAAAACATGGAAACTAAGTAATTGAATTTTGTGTGTGTATTTTTATACCCGTTACTCGTAGAGTAAAAAAGGTATACTAAAGTCGTGCAAATGTATGTGTAAGAGGCAGAAGGAATCATTTCCGACCATATAAAGTATATATTCTGGATTAGCATCAACAGCCGAGTCGATATAGACATGTCCGTTCGTCCGTCCGTCCGTCCGTCCGTCTGTATGAACACCTAGATCTCAGAGATGGTAAGAGATAGAGGTTTGACATGTATGGGACAAATGCTGCTTTTATCTGCACGCAGATCAAGTTTATTTCAAATTTTGGCCACGCCCCCTCCCGCCCCCGCACTTCGGAAAAAACGCTATATCTCATACAGTTTTGAAGAGAGACGATTCGTACCTTCAAGAGATGGTAGTAATTAGCAAAATGAATCAATTTGCCGAAGAAATGATAAAAGATCGGATGAACGTTTCACGTTATGGAGCAAAAAAAGTGGTCCAAGCACCCACCCACCCCAAAAAAATATTGCATACTTTTGGATGGTCACCCTAGGGAATGCAGGAACACTGTAAAGCATGTTTTCCAAGAGTAACGGGTATATCGCCGACTTTAACTTACGCTCTCGTTAAAAAATACACTCAATCCATTCCCATTTCCGACGCCTCAATTACTTCTTAAAAGACCTGTTCAAGTTAAGAACAGGGTTTTTATTAAAAATTATGGAAAATATCGATATTATCGATGGTTGTGACACCAAAATATTTATATCGAAATGATTCTTTTCAATATCACTAAATATCGATATAGATATTTTGAAACATTTAACAACCCTACTGAAAACCTATGTTTTGGTTTATAAATACGAATACTTCTTATCAATAAGATGTTTCCATTAGTAAATTAAATGCAAAAGGGCGAACTGAATCGAACCGTAAAACCGCGTTCAGTAAGATCCAAAATCATGCAATGAATCGAACCGGCGATTCAAAACTGTGTGAACCACTGAACCGAACCAGTCCTTATTTATAAGTGGTTTGCATCCCTGATATAAATTATAGTTTGAATAATTTTAACCACCTTTCACAACTTTTAAAATTCTGAACAAATTACAAAATTGTATCTACTGACTTAAAAACAGGGTTTTTATCCTGAAACGAATTTCGGTTCCGGTTTCACGGTTAAAGGTTCTATTTTTGTTTTTACTACCGGTTTTCGGTTTCGGGTTCCGCTACTCGGATTTTTATTTCGGTATACCTGTACTTTACCGGTACTCACCGATAAATGTAAGTACTACTTATTTTTAATACCTACTGAAAAAAAAATAATTCTGAGATAAGTCTAAATCATTTTATTCCTGTTGAATAAAAACGAATCAAAAATCAACACAAAATGAATGGATTCACATTTCAAAAATTATATGGCGATTATATTTAGAGATTTTTTTTTGGTCCGTGTGATCAACACGTCTCATTAACCGATTGAACCGATTGACCGACACCTATCATATCTTTATGATAATCTGAACTCAACCAATTTTGTAAATTTCCAATTGGACAGTAGACCGCCATACATTATTTTACCCTCTACTATGTAGCAGTCTATCAAATCTTCATAATAATTTTGGGAGTAAGAAAATTAAGCAAATTTCGCATATATTTTAGTTGCTTAATTGTTTTTTGGTTTGTTTGATCTACACCTACTGTTTACCCGTCTACATTGCAAATTCGCAATATTTTGGACTGTTCAATATTTTGTTGTGTATTTTTGCCGATTATTTTAACCGTTTGATCTAAACAAACAAACTCCTATTGTAGGAATTTGACCACCAGTTCAGGACGTTTTAATGTTTTCAATTACGTTTAAGTGCGATTTTGCTAGAGAGGACGAATGTGTTTATATTTGCAGTGCAAGTGCACAAATTTACTATATTCCCTGTTTACCTTCGTGCAAAGTATGCAAACAAATCAACAGTTGCACTAGCTTTTGCTGTATATATGTATGCACTGGCTATATTGACACGGCCTGTTGATGCCGATCAAGAACTTTATAAGGTCGGAAATGATTCCTTAGTTTAGTTTAGTTTAGTTTATTTTTCTTTCCCAATGCTACAAGAATTTCTTATAATTTAGTGCATTAGTCACATGTGGCTCTTTTTTAAATAAATAATACATATAACCTATCTTAAATGCTAACAATAATTTACTTAACTATTTAAAAATCTTTTTTTGTGTTTTTTATTTTTATTATTATTAAATATTTTTGTTTTTGAAAATGATCCACTTGTTCTATTTTGAATTGTGTTGCGTTTCTAATTTTCTTTATGTCATGAGGTAGTTCATTCCAGTTAAGGAAGCGAGCTAGCGAACACGAAAATTGCTTCTCTGTGTTCGAAAATCTTGTTCTTGGACATATAAGGTTTTTGGTCCTGATGATGCTGCAAACTGTAGTTTGTCAAACAGATAAGGTGGCTGTCTTTTATAACTATATTGTGCAGATATATTAAAACTCTGTGGCTCATCCAGGACTTAACATTAATGCCGAAAACTTGGTTGGCCAAGCTTGTTGTGTGCTCAGTACGGCGGCATTTAAAAATATATCTAGCTTTGGAATTAAAGGTCACTGTAATCTGTTAAAGCTGCATGCGTTAGCTCCAAACCATAGAACAAGGTGGGGATCAGGCACGCCTTTGCAATTAACAGTCTAAGTTCTTGGGGTATATCTTTCAGCGTTAATGACAGCTGCCTGAGCATACCATATGTTTTTTTCTAATGGTGTACCCCCAACGGAAAGCTCACTCAACTGTCTGGTGCATAGGGATTTTTTATATATGGGCAAACATTTTAAATTTCGAAGCATTCAAACTCAGACCTTGCTTGCGCCCACTTGTTGACTATCGAAAGTTTTTCATTGCACAGACTAACACACAAGTCAATTTCCACATAACGGTCGACTAACATACAGTTGGACGTCATCAGCATACATATGGACATTACAGTTCAACAAACAATCGGGCAAGTAATTAATATATACAGAGAACAGAAATGTCCAAGTACTGAACCTTGTGGGGCACCGTGAGCTATAGGTAGCATGTTTGATCTTCTCTTTATCGGAGACTACTGCTTGCATTCTGTTGCAGGTACCATGTAATGAGATTGATTGCATGAGGAGATGTTATATAAAATGTTCAAGTTTGGAACAGAGTATTTTATGATCTACTGTATCAAAGGCTGTGCTGAAATCTAGAAGCATCAGTAGTGTAGAATTGCTTTCGTCCATTTGCTGTCGTATATCTTCAGTGATGCTTAGGAGTGCTGTTGTACAACTTCTATGCCTTTTAAAGCCAGATTGTTTTTCGCTCATGAGTGAGTTAGTGGCAAAAACTCTTTGTAGCTGAGTTGCTAGTACCTGCTCAAAGACCTTTGAGAGAAACGGAAGGATGAGATATTGGCCGAAACTCGTCTTTCGATTTTGGGATTGAAGTATCTTGGCTAATTTCCATGAGTCAGGGTAAGTTGAAGTGGTGATTGCAGTATTGAAAATGTGAGTAATGTGGTTCAGTAACAAGGGCAAAAGTATTTTCAAAAACTTAGGATTTAGCTCATCCAGCCCCACGGCATTCGATTTAATTTTTAAAATACTACTTAGGACGTCACAAGTACGAACACACATAAAACTAAAACTATTATCACAGCGAGGTGCATCATTCAGGTACATTTTATTAGTTTGAACTGGTCTATGTATTTTAACAAATTTCTGATTTAAAGCGTTCACATCTAGGTGGTTGTCCAGTTTGTTTTTGCATTTGTCCACTCCTAATGATTTTAATTCTGCCAAGTTTTCCCGGATGACATTGCACTGCTCAGTCGGGATCGATAGTATGAGCTTTTAGCAGTTACATACTTTTGCACACTCTAATATAATTAGGTACAGCGTATAAACAAAACCGAAACCGTACCGGTACCAAAGTTTCGCTTTCGTTCCGGTTTTATCGGTTCCAATAATAACGGTAAACGGTATTCGGTTCTCGAAAAAAATTTTGTATCGGTTCAGGTTCCGGTTTCGGTACGCGATTTGAAACGGTTTATTTCGGTTATCGGTTCCGGTTTCGGTTCCGGTATTGAGCCCTGCTTAAAAATGTAAAAAACTATTCCGGAGGAATTTGCAATTTTTTAATGTATAGATAGCTCGAAAAATGCTTGTGGTTGAAATGATAAAAATTGTCGTTAAGTCGAGATCTAATTTCAGATTTATTTTATGGAACCGTTCGGTTTATTAAAGAGTGACCCATATTCAAGACTGTTGTGGAAGTTTTGTAAATAAGTTGGTTTATGTAAGATGTGACCCACTCTGTACATGAATTTCGAATGTTGACTCACTTTGTATAAAATATATATTCCCCAGAAATTGCAGTTGTACATTTCTATCTGCAGGAAGTAATATATAGTTCTTATCATTCTTATCAGTCCTACCCAACAAGTAGTACCTTGATGGTTGCAATACTTTAGTCGTGATCAAGTAAATCCCACCAACGCATCGGTGTTCCACTCTTTATTTCATTTATTTTCAAATGGAAATAATTAAAGTAGTTTCAGTTAATCCATCAAGCTAAACCAATTTTAATTAAACTTCTTCTTCCTTAGAAAATTGGAAATGGAAGCTTTGGTGTGGTTTATGAAGTTGTGGTGGATGGTAAGAGAAGGGCAGCCAAGACCAGTATATTTGCAGATAGCATTGAAAAAGAAATTGCACAGCTAAGTCGAGTGAATCATATAAACATTGTGACTGTATTTGGCCTTCAATTGCATGAAAATGTTTCCTACTTGATTATGGAGTATATGAAGGGTGGTTCCATGAGAGATTTGCGAGGAACAAAGGACTTCAAATTGACGGATGTGATCAACTGGTTTAGCCAAGTGGCTGCTGTGAGTTTTAAGGAGTCTTTTCTAGTCTAAATTGAAATTAAGGAGTTTGTTGTTCCAGGGTCTGGCCTATTTGCATGCCATGACACCCCAGCCCATCTTGCATCGCGACATAAAGCCGCACAATATTCTTTTGTCGAAGAATTGGAAAATTGTTAAAATTGGCGATTTTGGCACGTCCAGAGATTTGGACAGTACAATGACCAATAATATTGGCACTTCTCTATATGGCGCCAGAGGTTTGTTTTTGTTTTGCCTGTGAATCACATTTCTATACATTTAATTCTATTTAAGGTTTTTCAATCAAGAAAATACACAGAGAAGTGCGATGTCTATAGCTTTGGGATTTCCTTACGGGGAAATGTTGGCAAGAAAGCGGCCTTTTGCAGAGTACGACAACGCATGGCAGATTCAATGGGCTGCACATAAGGGTAGGTTCAGTTTAATAATAAAAGCATAATTTAAACCACATATTCTCTATTTAGGCAAACGTCCTTCATTCGAGGGACTACGCTGTCACAATATATTAATCGAATTGATAAGATTTTGCTGGCATAAAGATCCAACTAAACGTCCAGTAATGCAGATTGTTTTTAAAGTTTTACGCAACACTTTAAAACTTTATAAAGAATTCAAAATGTCAACAGATTTGCTCAAGGGCAAAGTGGCTGGACATTTGGATGAGCAAATGATTCTAACGGCAGGACAAAAAGTACGCAACTTTTTGACTAATATTGAAAGAAGAAACACCGATATGGAAATGGATACGAACATGTCGCTTTTACAATGGATAGGGAGTATACCCTTAATTGAGAGTGTCAAAGACTCCATATTGGATGGGGGCAAATCATGCGAATTTTACATTTTGCAATGGATTCAGTCCTGTAAAGAGCAAACTCTCACATTTGGCATGGGCGACGAAATTGAATCCGTTTCACCGTTGTCACGCTTCTGTAATTTATATGGTCCCATATTTAGCATTGTCGACGACAACAAATACAACGGCATATTCCTCATTGATGAATGGACTTCCGTAGAATATGCTGTCGATAAAATGGCCGAGAAGATTCTTCAACAAAGGAAACGTCCTTTTTACGCCAGCATAGGTTGGTTGAGAAATAGCGAGAAGCTAATGATTTGCGAGAGCGAGACTGCGCTGAAGTGGTATAAAACCGCAATTGCCAAGATTGGCGAAGTTTATCCGGGTGCCAAATTGCGTGTGGTGGATGGCGAGAGCTTACTTTTGGGACCAGAGGCCACAGCCTTGCTTCCCAATGAACCCTCTGACCCCAATTCGATATTAGAGATGTTGGGGGAATCGAATCCGCATGTGCCTATAAAGAACTGGAAGGTGCTTGAAATAGAGGAATGCCCTCAAAACCAAATTCAAGTGATATTTCAGCTAAATAATGATGCGGTGAGGCATCTAAGCCAGAGCAAAGGCATATTGAACTATGGTTCTAGAACGGTTCGGCTAAGTGTGTTTAAATTGTACTCAAAATTGTCATATCGTAACTTTTACGAAATAGTGAAAGCACTTTCTACTTTTTCCCCAGACATCTCAACATTACGTAAATTAAGAATACTACATGACATTTTGCACTGAGTCTTCTTTTGTCTGCACGCTGCTAATATGTCGGAACCAACCGGATCGGATGACTACTTCTTGTAGCTGCCATACAAATGATAAGTCGAAAAATGGATTTTATTGAGAAAAACTGGTTTTACCTCAATATTACCGCTCTCAATCACGGTCAAGGGTAATATTAAATGTTTTTAAGCTGATCTGCCAAGTTTGGTCGAAGTTGCTAACCGTTGAGACAAGCGTTTTCAAGTGTATCAAAACTTCGGCACGGACGAAGTTAGTCTTGCCTTTCTCGTTAATATTAATTTTAACTCTTATTATTCGATCAAAGTAAAAAAAATTATGAATTAAAAATTGAATGTAAATATCATAAGAACCGCGTACTGTATAGCCAAATTTAAAACATTCATGATGAGCGACTCAATACCTATCATATGATAATATGTCACAAAAGGACCATTATTAAGGATCCTTAAAATATAAAAACATGTGAGTAAAAAAAATTTGTGTGAGTGTCTTGAACTCTCACGATTCTTTGATGTGAAAACCTCATGAGCGTGTTCAGCAGCATAAATCGATGACAAAAAATCGACTATTTTTGTTAGATTGTGCTGCTGAACGGGCATGATGCGCAATCATGTTTGCTATTTTTCGTGATTGTGTTAGATGTGAATCTAACAAAAATAGATTGTTAGAATTGCTTGATTATGATTTGTTATCGATAGCAAACAGCTGTCAGAAGCAAACAAACAAGGAATTTTGAGAAGGCAAATGCAAAATGAATGTGGAAACCCTTTGTTTTCAATAAATGAATTGGCAGAGGACGTGGTTTCGCAAGTAGCTCACGGAAATTCGTGCGAGGCTCTGGAAGGCTCTACTGGTTGTTGCGGAGGAGGAGGGAATCTTGAAAAGCCGCAACTCCAATAAGGAGAAGCCCTACGCGTAGTAACCACCTCATCAGGGTACATGGACACCTCAACACAGTGTGTCAAGGCCAGATAAGAGCTTGATAGGGGCGCCCATATTCTCTTACAAGATAATCACAAGGAATGAAACCCGGCGTCTGGTTACGGAAGAATGGTTCCGACTTGGGCTGTAGCTAGGGTCACGGGGTCCTCGTTTAACCTGAAATCGAAAACATCTTGTGGTCTTGTCCCTAACGGGTCACTGCCTTATTGGCAGGCATGCTGCACGATTGGGCGTCGCTCAAGGACTCATAGCTAGAGATGGGCTCGCGACGGGATTCCAGCGGGAACCGAGACAAGTAGGGGATCAAGTACGACGATATTGAATTTAAATTTGTTGGTCGGGATCGGTGCTAATTGTCCTTATTCGCCCATCTCTACTCTTAGCCCATTGCCACTTTGTTAAAAGTAACATTTTTAGACCCTTCTTTGCGTGGTCAGGAGTCCTTTTTAATGAACCCGCCGGGGCTGGGCTTACAACAAAGTTAAAAACATTAACCGGCTAACCAAGTCTTAAGGAAAATTCAAGGGGAATTCTAGGAGGTCAGTTCTTAATTATATTAAGCTGTTTGTTGTCAAAAATTCAAACCTTCCGCCAACAAAAATATATCGACAACTTTGTTGCCTAAAAATTCTAACAAGTTCGTTCACCAGCAGACTAACACTTTTTTTGTGATTGATGATTTTTGTTAGATGATTGGTGTATGCTGCTGAACACACTCAATGCTTAATTTAAGAGCTGTTTAGGGGCTGTTTAGTCACTGTTAAGTCACTGTCAAGTCACTATTTAATCACTGACAAGACACAGTTTTGTCACTGTAAAATCACTATTTAGTCACTGCAAAACACTGTCAAGTCACTGTTTATTGACTGTCGAGTCACTGTTTAGTAACTGTTCAGTCATAGTTAAGACGCTATCAATTCACAATTTAGTCACTAAAAAGTCACGATATAAGGATCAATGCGTAATAGGGTTGTCGATATTTCTCAAAATATCAATATCGATAATATCAAAAATCCAACTTTTTAATATCGATATTTGATATATCGCCTCCAGAAAACATCGATATATCGATATTATCGTTATTTTCTAAAGCTTAAGTAAACTGAAAAGCTTTTAAAGAACGTTCTCACTACCATATGACCATTTCTTGTGGCTGTTATATCTTATCTTTCTAATGGGATAAATTTAAAATTTAAACGATTTAACTTTGTGAAACTAGATTAGAACTAGATAGAAATTACGTTTAAGATAAGTAAATCTATGCCGAAATACCATATCTGAATCAAGTTAAATGCAGGAATTCATATGCAATGATTTCTGGGCGAAGTTTTTCGGAGATTTCGCTTTTCCATACGTTTTGTGCAGAACAAAATCGACTTGTTGTGACAATTTGCTCCTGCAATTACCATAGTAATTTTTCTTGATATATCGTTTTAAAAAATATCGATAATCGGCTATATCGGAAATAACCCTTATCGTCCAACAAAAATATCGATATATTGATATATCGATAAGAAATTGACAACCCTAATGCGTAAGCTCAGTTCACAGCTACGGGACCTCCATGGTAATAAGACCTCTAAGTGCGTAAGAAACTCCTTTTCAAAACCACAAGTGACCACACTCAATCAGCAATGCGAAAGCAAATATCAGTCAATGAAAAACACCGCTCACACACCGAAGAAATGCGAATTCACACAGAAATGCGAGCTTAATATATCTTACCTTAATATATCACATAACTCCATAGCCATAATACTCAGCCACGATAAATCCCATGGATGTCCAATGGTAAAGAATAAGGTCAAAATCATAAAGTTCAAACTACTTTTGCGTATGACAGATTATTTTATCGCTGAAAAATACCAAAAAGGACCAAAAATTGTAATAATGACAGACAATCTCTACTCTCAACACATCCAATGTGTGTTTCGTTTGTCGACTCGATTTGTTATCAAAAGACACTTAGAATATAAATATTATTTTTAATCAGGGCTGAGAACCTCCCAAAAATCGAGTGGGGTTCACTCCGGGGTTCGAACCCTTGAAATTTTTTGGGTTCGGGTTCACGGAGCGGGCTCAGAAGCTCGCTGAACCCAGGTTCAGGTTCGAACCAGGGTTCAGGAATAATTTGGTTTTTTCTGGCTCACAAAAAACATATGCAAATTGGAAAAAACCTTAATTATTTTATACATATTTGAAAGTTCAGAGCCTTGATATTTGAAATATATAATATTAACTCAATAATAGTAAGATTAAGGGATATTTTACTTTAAAATCAAAGATAATTTAAACTAATTTTAAGAACAGTGAATAAAAAAGTTTGATCTAATTACACAGGTTTACAATTTGTATCTTAGCAAATTCAAAACTTCATATTTGTGTTTTCTAAAACGTCATTCTATTCAGCTAACCTTCGTTACAATAGGTTACTTATTGTTATCAGATAATCCACAAATGTAATGAAACCTCTCGTAGCACACGTTTATGCAAATGGGACGTATTTTGTAACCCTGACATGCTGGGTGAAAACGGTAAAATGATTTCAATTCAGCGACCAATAAAAAATATGAAAAGTTTTCTATCATTCCTGTTGAGAAATTTGGTCTTTTTATACACTTGAAAAATGTATTATAATTTTGCCCAGAAGTTTGCAACGCATAGATGGAATCATCTCCGACCACATAAAGTATATATATTCTTGATCAGCGTGACGAGCTGAGTCGATTAAGCTTTGTCCGTCCGTCTGTCCGGCTGTCTGTTTCTACGCGAACTAGTCCCTCAGTTTTGTAGCTAGCGAGCTGAAATTTTGCACAGAGTCTTCTTTTGTCTGCACGCTGCTAATATGTCGGAACCGACCGGATCGAATGGCTACTTCTTGTAGCTGCCATACAAATAATCGGTCGAAAAATGGATTTTAATGAGAAAAACTAGTTTTTTCTCAATATTACAGCTCTCGATCACGGTCATGGGTAATATTAAATGTTTTAAGCTGATCTGCGAAGTTTGGTCGAAGTCGCTAACCGTTGAGACAAGCGATTTCAAGTGTATAAAAACTTCGGTACGGACGAAGTTAGCCTTGCCTTTCTCGTTTGTATTCCGGTGTAATCAGACAAATCTGGCATATCCTTATTTATAGAAAAGTTTTAGCGACATAACAATAGAGGAAATAAAAAACATGCTACGAAAAGTCAAAAGGAATAAGGCACCAGGGGAAGACAGAGTGCCGTACGAATTTTACGCAAATGCCCCAGACGAACTGTTATTAGAGTTGGCGAAGATATTCACAAGAAATCTGAACAGTGAAGATCTAGACCAAGCCTTTATAAAAAGCATAATTATTCCCATACATAAAAAAGGAGACCCAAACCATGTCGGAAACTACAGGGGCATCTCGGAGCAAAAATAATGATGGGAGTCTTGAATGATCGACTATCGGAATGGGTGACAAAATATGGTAAACTAAATGAATATCAGGCAGGATTCCGCAAGAAGTATTCTACAAACGACAACATCTACAATCTTGCATCAATAGTCAAAATCAGGTTCTCAGAAAATAAGAAAAACGTACGCATACTTTGTTGATTTTAAGGCAACATTTGACAGAGTTCCAAGACAACTATTGATATTAAAGCTACACTCAATCTGGGTACCAACGAAAATGGTTAACTTCATTGAAAAAGTATACGCAGTATCCAGCAGCGCAGTATGGAACGGAAGCCAGTTGTCGGAAAGTTTTGAAACTTATAATGGAGTTAAGCAGGGATGCTTGATATCCCCTTTACTATTCGCATTATATATTAATGATCTCCATGAAAACTTAGGTGGTGGCCTTAACATAGATGAACTAAATATCAGGCTCCTTTTATATGCAGATGATATCGTCCTGATAGCTGACACCCCAATCACATTGCAACGTATAACCATACGTCTTGAGATCGTCTTGAGAGTTATTGTGGCTTATGGGGAATGGAGGTAAATATGCTGAAATCGGAGATTATGGTTTTTCGTCAACGAGGAAGGCTTGCTGCGGGCGAAAAATGGACCTATCAAGGAAACGCAATGAGAGTAGTAAACGAATATGTACAAGTACTTGGGAATTATTTTAATATCTTTTTACAAGCTGTTACCCGTGCAATACAAACTTATGGCGCGCAAGTATGGGGCAACTCCTTATTTGATGAAGTAGACGCGTTGCAACGATATTTTATTAAGAAAATACTGAGGTTACCTGCGAATACCCCTAACTATGTGCTGAACCTTGAAACTGGAGTAGAAGAGGGGTTCCATTACACATATAATTGGCACCTTAGATACATAACCAAGACTCTATTTGAATATGAACCCACCCGACTACCCCACATTCTGTCAAATGTAATCAGAAGAGAGAAAATTTATTGGTACAACGACCTAGCTATGCACCTTCAAGCTTTTAATATACAACTGCCTGATGAAGTAAACCATACGGAATGGCGCAATATATGTGTTGATATACAAACACAAATAAAACTTAGCAGGTCAAATCATTTAATTGATAGTGCACGAGCCAGCGAAACTAGATTTACAAGTACCTTGACTATAACAAGGGATCTGAATTCTGCTGCGAAAACTTCACACTCAAGAAAATATCCTGGATTATAAAGGCGCGCGGAGGCCTTCTATGGTTAAAGGGAAACTCTATTAACAGTACCCGGTCCAGACAATGCAACCTGTGTAACCTCAATGAAGACGAGACGACGATGCCCACACAGAAAAAATTTTCGTTGGTTGAATCTACCAATTCTTACGGTAAATTTTACTGTGAAATATTGTTACATGTAATTTGTTCTTGTATTGTTTAAAATTTTTTCGGTAAATTTAAAAATTTGTTTTTTGTTGTTGTTTTTGAAACTGCGGCTTGCAGTAACATTTTACCATAGAACTAGTACCACGCACGTAACAGTAGTAAATATATTTTGTTGTTATTTTTGGTTTACTGGGTTGTTAGAAAAAGTTACCATAAAAAATAGTACAGTTACTGCGCTAACTTTTGTTGTCCTATTTATAATTGAATCTGGCCGAATTCGAACTTGGGAATTAGAAGTGGTCTCATCTTTGCGATGTGCAAGATTTTTTTTGGTTGGCAGATTCAATAGTAGTAAGATTTATGACGCGTTGCCACATGCGCGAACGAAGCCGAGCCAGTTAAGATGTCGTCCAATTCGTGTTGCAGTCAATGGGCCCTGAGTTCGAGTCACCCCGTAGTAAGAAAAGTTTTTATGAAATTATTAATTAATAATTCGATGTTTTTCAAATTTAGTACATATGTGGTATTTGCACTGTGGTGTGTGGTACTTATACTGTGGTATATATTTCTGGTATTTATACTGCTTCTGTGGTACACATATGAGTTTACTGTAAAAAATGGTAAACTAACTATTTTTGTTGGTCGGAGCAATTTCGACTGTCATTTCTGGTTGAAATTTACTGTGCTACCGTAATCATTACGTTATGTGTTATGGCACTTTTACTGTAGTTGACGGTTGGTTCAACCCATGTCTATAGGTTGGAGCATTTTAACCACAGAATTGGTTGAATTTACCGACAAAATTTTTTCTGTGCAGTGCTACGCGAATTCAGATGGAGATACTTCAAAAAGACACATTCAACTGAGGTGGAGATTATTGATGTTTTAAATGGAAGTGATGATGAAAATTGGTCAAAACTTGCAAGTTACATAGAGCAAGCAATACTTTCTAGAAAAAGCTTAATCGAAGAATTTTAGTGTTCTAGTTCGTCATTTAATGTTAATCTACATGTTTTTTGTTGTATTTTAGTCCAATTAATTTAACAATATATGTAAAAGACAATATGAATGTAATAGTATATGTTAAGATAAGACTTATGATCTTTTGAACTTCTATGTGCTGGGAACGATACGGTATCTTGAGACGATCTTGGCAGCCGTGTGTAGTACCAGAATAGAGAAGAACAAAAGATGTGGCTGACGGTTTATAAACCAAGCCACTAAAGCTATATAAAAATGTCTTTAGTAATTTGTTATATGTACACAACTTTTATTTTGGCGTGTCTGAACCGCCGCTTGACCAGGAAAGTCCATGTGACTTGGGCAGTAGCTACAGTTACAGATAATGGCTTTGGAGCTCAATTGGCTTCTTAAGCATCGTAGCGGTGGATCTGGGCGATCCCGTTATGGGGTACGGCATGGTCCACTGCCTTCAATAGACTGGAGTCATCTACATATGTGGGGTCCCTGGTATAAGAGGCATATGCGCCCAAATTAATATGCACACCAGCAGATATCATAAAAAATTGGTGGCCCACTCTAATAAATTTGTTAATGATCTGGCGACATACACGGACAACATCTCTCCGACCTTTGTGTCTATGGAAACATCCCTCTGGCGTTTTTATCAATTTAGCATCAGTGTGGCCTTGGCACCCTCTACCAATCTTTGCAAGCAAATGGTCATTCAGCCATATGACAGCTCATAACAAATAAATATAAAAGCATTTTTCCCAAAATTTTTGCTCTTGGCATCCAAAATAATTGTTTACAATATATTCCTGCGCTGTGCGTCAACTGTTCTCGCCATCCACACATGCTATCGATATGCCAACTATCGATAAGAAACTGTGGATTACGTTCATGTTGCTGGATACACAAGCAACGAAGAGGTAAACTAACGAGAGCGTAAGTTAAAGTCGGCTCTGACCGACTTCGATATACCCGTTACTTATGAAAAACATGTTTAGGATGATTATCCAAAAAGTATGCAACATTTTTTTTTGTGGTGAGAGGAGGGGTAGCGGGGGGGCTTGGTTCACTTTTTTGCTCATAACTTGAGAACCGTTCATCCGATCTTAATCATTTCTTCAGCAAATCGATTCATTTTGCTAATTACTAACTACACACAAAAAAATCTGGTGGGTAAAATTAACTACGCTGACAGTAACTTTTTTCAAAATTTTTTATGCATGCGTTTTGTTGTTGTTTGGTAACTGTACTAACAGTAAAATGAACAGCAGAGATTTGTAAGGTTTACGTATTATTTAGCACGAGTTTTGTTGTTGCATTTTATAACTGTACGCTGAGTAAATTTAACTACAAATATTTTCCACATATTTTGTTGTTTTAATAAGTTACTGTAAGCTTCAGTAACTTTACCATAGAAATAGTAACTCTGACGTGATTTTTTCATCGCATAATTTGTTGTTGTTACAACTAACTGTACCCACAAGTAAATCCAACCGCACATATAGTATAACTTTTTGAATGCATTTGCTGCACTGATTAACTGTACCGACGGCAAATCTAACCGTGGAAATTGTTGACTCCGTAAATTTTAGTTGGACTTATATTGCATACTTGAACGGAATTTGAACTTGAGAATTACTATTGGTCTCAACTATGCGATAATCAAGAAATTTTCGTTCATGTGCCTAGGCAGAATTCATACAAGTAAGAAGTTAGAGGCATTGCTTTTAACGTGCGCCGTAGCGTAACTGGTAAAGACGTCGTTACAATCGTGTTGAGACCAATGGCCCCGAGTTCGAATCCACCCAGAGTAAGTAAAAATTTTTCAAGTTTAATAAATATTGTTTAATTCTAACAAATGCTTCAGGACCACAATTGGTGCGTGGGGGGCAGTGGGAGTTGCCTCTGTGGGATGATGATGACCTCAATTAAATTGCCAACGTGTGACAGCTACAATAGTCTCCCACCCTACTATTCTACAGTTGTGTAATAGCAGTTACATTACTAATTTTATGGTAAAATTACTGTAAATCCAGTAGAAAAAGTACTTACTGCAAACATCGGTAAATATTACAAATTATGTGGGTTGGCGCATTTTTAAACGAGATTTTCGGTTGGATTTACTATAGCAATAGTTCTCCTTACGTAAAGGCTTACGGGAAAGTTACAGTGAAAGGGTCTAGCCCGATAAGGGAAGGGGTGCGGCCTAAAGTCTGGGATTTTGAAATATCGCATATAATTGGATAGATAACTTCAAACCAAACTGATCTGGCCCAATGTTAGGTCATTTTGGTGCCATGTCCTTGAGATAGCGTCAAAAATCCTTTTTTATAAGCTTTTCTTTAAATAGAAATATCTCGGGAACCAGAGTACCTAGAGACATGACATAAACTGCCAGTGAAAGAGAATTGATCAAAGTTTTCGAAAATCGGAAAATTTTTGACATACACTGAAAACATTTTTTGCTATAATTAAAAGAAAACTTGAATGTGATGGTTTTGGCAGTTCGCGTTGGACCGCCACCTTAAAACTTTTCCTGGTATTTCCCCCAACCTTAGAGCCAATTATCAAAAAGTTTGAAAAAAATCGAAGATACGCTTCCTTATGAAATATTCAACAATATATATTCGCTTATTTTTATATCAACGTAAATCATATTCGGGACAGAAGAAAACTCATTTATGCAAGCCCTTTACCATTTGTACCACAAATGGCTTCGTTCTTGACATATGCGGTCCGTTTTATGGTAAAGAAAACGATGCTTCGATTCTAAAAAAAATTCTTGCCAACACTAATTTAATAAGGCTTTTGCGACCTAATGATATATTCGTTGTGGATAGGGGTTTTCGCGATGTCGTTGGTGAGACAGAAGGAAAAGGCTTTAGAGTTCTGATGCCAGCATTTAAAGGGAAAAAGCTCAACTGGACACCGAAGGAGCAAATGAGTCTGGAAAAATCACCAAAATAAGGTGGGTTGTCGAAACCGTTCATGGATCAATTGCTAAAAAATATAAACTTTTTCATCACAACCTGGACAACAAATATCTCAACAAAGTTGGTGATCTATGCAGAATCGCTGGGTATCTCAACAACAAGTTTGGACAGAGGTTGAACTCAGATAAAGAATTAGGAAGCAGAATACTTTCTCATTTTAAAAATCGTATGATGGCTCCGAGTACTTTGTCTGAAGAAGTTGAGCAAGAGCGTTACAACCGAAGAAGAAGTTTATTAAGTCCATTGAATACATCATCGCTTTTGTAATTTCCAAGACTCACGGAAGACGAGCTAAAGGTATTATATTCTGGATCTTACCAACTGTCGCTAGCAGTCTCATACCTAGCAAAAATCCTGAATGAGGACAGGACGATTGATGCTTCATTCGTTAAAATGAGTTCCTCAATAATAAAATTCGACGTTCGCTCGAGGCATATTAACAGCAAGTCCTGTCTACGGCGATTTTATTCCAAACAATAATAGCATAGATGGCGTACAACGTTATTGCTGTAGTTGTCCCAACGGAAAGAGGACTGCTGGCTGTTGTTCTCATGCTGCAAGTGTGATTTATTACAATTTTATCAAGAATTTTTGAGGCGGATGAAGCGAATGTTGTAATAGACGAAAATAGTGAAGACTACGAGTAAGTAAAATAAGCAAATATATATTTTTGAATTTTTCATTAGGAAGCGTATCTTCGATTTTTTTCAAACTTTTTGATAATTGGCTCTAAGGTTGGGGGAAATACCAGGAAAAGTTTTAAGGTGGCGGTCCAACGCGAACTGCCAAAACCATCACATTCAAGTTTTCTTTTAATTATAGCAAAAAATGTTTTCAGTGTATGTCAAAAATTTTCCAATTTTCGAAAACTTTGATCAATTCTCTTTCACTGGCAGTTTATGTCATGTCTCTAGGTACTCTGGTTCCCGAGATATTTCTATTTAAAGAAAAGCTTATAAAAAAAAGGATTTTTGACGCTATCTCAAGGATATGGCACCAAAATGACCCAACATTGGGCCAGATCAGTTTGGTTTGAAGTTATTTATCCAATTATAAACGAAATTTCACAATCCCAGACTTTAGGCCGCACCCCTTCCCTTATCGGGCTAGACCCTTTGGTTAATTTGAACGACTTTGTGGGTTGGCGCATTTCCAACCCACAATATTGGTTAAATTTACCCACAGATTTCTTTGTGTGTATCTTTAGAAAGGACAAAACGTCTATCTTAAAAACTGTAGGAGATATAACGTGTTCTAGAAAGTTGATTTGCTTTTGATTTGCTTTTGTGAAAGCTAAAGCAAAGCAGTTGGTGGAACGACCCTGATTTTTATACCCGTTACTCGTAGAGTAAAAAGGGTATACTAAAGTCGTGCAAATGTATGTAACAGGCAGAAGGAATCATTTCCGACCAAATAAAGTATATATATTCTTGATCAGCATCAACAGCCGAGTCGATATAGACATGTCTGTCTGTCCGTCTGTCCGTCCGTCTGTATGAACACCTAGATCTCAGAGATGGTAAGAGATAGAGTTTTGACATGTATGGGACAAATGCTTCTTTTATCTGCACGCAGATCAAGTTTATTTCAAATTTTGGCCACGCCCCCTCCCGCCCCCGCAATTTGGAAAAAACGTTATATCTCCTACAGTTTTGAAGATAGACGGTTCGTACCTTCTACAGATAGTTAGTAATTAGCAAAATAAATCAATTTGCCGAAGAAATGACAAAGATCGGATGAACGGTTCTCAAGTTATGAGCAAAAAAGTGAACCAAGCACCCAACCCCCTCCCACCCTAAAAAAATGTTGCATACTTTTTGGATGGTCACCCTAGGGAACGCAGGAACACTGTTAAGCATGTTTTCTCATGAGTAACGGGTATATCGAAGTCGGTTAGAGCCGACTTTAACTTACGCTCTCGTTAAATATGAAAAAGAAAAAACCTAAAAAAATAATATTAAGCTGTTATTATTTTTATGCTTTTTGTTTTGTTTTTTGTGTTGGATTTAGTTATTAACAATTTTTTCTTTCTGAAAAACTTATATAAATGTTAATTACTAATCTACCTGTACTGACTGGACTTGAGCTGAGTACCTCGGCTGTTGAGCCTCATTTTGAGCGCGTCACTAGTCGTAGTATAAGAACTCAGAACGACAATGCCAGCTGAGTTCTTCCACTGCAATTGGTTGCGCAAAAAATTTTTCTTCAATACCCTAGTCGGTAAAGAGGATGCCAAAAACTTTATTGGAACGAGAAGGCTGTGGTTCGAGTCCTAGGAGAGCCGAGTTGTTTTTATAACCTTGCAAAGGGTATTATAATTTTGCCCAGAAGCTTGCAACGCATTGAAATATTCATTTCCGACCCTATAAACTAAATATATTCTTGATCAGGGCGACGAGCTGAGTCGATTGAGCTTTGTCCGTCCGTCTGTCTGTCTGTCTGTTTCTACGCAAACTAGTCTCTCAATTTTAAAGCTATCGAGCTGAAACTTTGCACAGAGTCTTCTTTTTGCTGCACACTGCTAATATGTCGGAACCGACCGGATCGGATGACTATATCTTATAGCTGCCATAGGAACTATCGGTCGAAAAGTGGGTTTTTGTGAGAAAACTTTTTTGTTTTTAATGTAAACGCCTTCCGCTTCGACAATTTTTAGTTTTATACGCTTTTACACAGATTTGGAAGTTTTGGTCAAGATCGGATGACTATATCTTATAGCTGCCATAGGAACTATCGGTCGAAAAGTGGGTTTTTGTAAGAAAACTTTTTTGTTTTTAATGTAAACGCCTTCCGCTTCGACAATTATTAGTTTTATACGCTTTTACACAGATTTGGAAGTTTTGGTCAAGATCGGATGACTATATCTTATAGCTGCCATAGGAACTATCGGTCGAAAAGTGGCTTTTATCAGAAAAATGGTTTGTTTTAATGCTGACGTTCGTAAACTCTGTTGTATTAAAACATTTGCAAGGGTATTAAAACTTCGGCAAAGACGAAGTTAGCTTGGCCTTCTCGTTTTCATTAAAATCAAAAATGAAAAATTGTAAAACTGTTCGGTTGGTCCAAAGCCAAAAACAAAATCATTTATTTAGAATTTTCGTTATTTACTTTCAGGAAACCCTAGACAGTTAAAAATCTTATAGATTTGTTCCGGCTAGACCTTTTTTCGGTAACCAAATTCAACGCAAATGGAACGACATACTTTGCCTCCAAGCGATGAGCAATTTGAATTAATAACATTTCTTTATTTACTCTGTAGCGAGAGAGATCTATACCTATGAGGTTTTGTAAGTCATCTTGTGGCAACACCTCATCTAGCTGTGCGTCGCTGGGTAACTGCATGTACTCAAAAAATTCTTGGCTAAGTTCTGCCATATTTGTGTCCAATTGGGACACAATTATCGTTACCTGTGTAAGTCCATAGTTCAATATGCCATTGCAAATGCTTAGATGCTCCACCGCATCATTGTCTAGCTGAAATGTCACTTGTATTTGGCTTAGTTATATAGGATATTCCTCTATTTCAAGCACCTTCCAGTTCTTGGTGGGGACAAGTGGATTACATCTACTTATCATCTCTAGAATCGATTTGGAGTCGGAGGGTTGCTTTGGAAGCATGGCTGTTGCCTCTGGTCTCAAACGTAAATCCTCGGCATCGACCACACGCAATTGGGCTCCCGGGTAAACCTCGCCTATTCTGGCAATTGCCATTTTATACAACTCCAGCGATATCTTGTTCTCGCACAGCATTAGCTTAACTCTGTCTCTCAACCAACCTAAGCTGGTACATGAGGGTGTTGCACCGGGACATTGAAGAAGCAATTCCATAGACACACCAGCGACAGCAGCTTCTACGGAATTCCATTGATCTTTAGGGATTTTTCCATGATCTTGGCTGTCATCCACAATGCCAATTAAGGGTCTATTCCCTGCCCATTGTAAAATGGGTATGTCCAATGCATTAGAAATATCCATATCCATTTCTATATTGGCGTTTCTCTTTTGAATATTAAGCATAAAATCACGAACTTGATGCTCTGCCGATAGAACCATTTGCTCATCCAAATGTCCAGACACATTGCCCGCGAGCAAATTCGTAGACATTTCGAATTGTTTATAATGTGTTAAAGTGTTGCCCAATTCCTTAAAAACAATCTCCATTGCTGGACGTGCAAGTGGATCTTTGTGCCAGCAATTGCTTAGCAAATTGGTAAGTTTTCTGTGACAGAATAGACAATCAATTGAAGGTCGTTTGCCTAAGGTGAGAATATTTGTTTTAAATTAAATCGTTTATTATCAAATTAAACCTACCCATATGTGCCGCCATTTTAATCATTTCTGCGGTGTCGTACTCTGCAAAAGGCTGCTTTCGGCTCAACATTTCCCATAGAGTAATTGCAAAGCTATAGACATCGCACTTCTCCGTGTATTTTCTAGATTCAAAAACCTAAAGACAGAAATTAATGTATAGAAATGTGGATCACAGACTTAAAACATACCTCTGGCGCCATATAGGGAGCACTGCCGATATTATCGGTCATGGTGCTGGATAAATCTCTTGATGTGCCAAAATCACCAATTTTTGCCCGTTTCAAGTCCTCCGACAATAGTATATTGTGCGGCTTTATGTCACGATGCAGCATTGGCTGGGGTGTCATGGCATGCAAATAGCTCAGACCCTGGAAAACAAACTCAATTTTTTCAATATGTACTAGAAAAGTCATCATAAAACATACATCGGCCACCTGGATAAACCATTGTATCACCTCTGTTGTTGAAAAGGGCACTGATCGTAGCAAATCCTTCATTGAACCACCCTCCATATACTCCATAATCAAGTAGGAGACATTTTCATGCAGTCGAATGCCAAATGCAGCCACAATATTTATATGATACACTCGTTTTAGCTTTGCAGTTTCCTCATTAATGCCAGCTGAGTTGTTTCTCGCTATACATGTCTTGGCTGCTCTCCTCTCACCATCCACCACAACTTCATAGACCCTACCAAAGGCTCCAATTCCGATTTCCTACAGAAAAAGTTTAATTAAAATTGGTTGAGCTGATTTGAATTGATTGAAACTACTTTAATTATTTTCATTTGAAATAAAAGGTTCACACTTTGTGGAAATAAAGAAATAAACACCAAGGCGTTGGTGGCGACTGAACTAAGGCAACCTGCAACGTATGACAAATTGGATAAAACTAACACAAATAAATAAGAATTGCACAATAGCGATACTTAATATTAATTTTCATAGGAAGTGAGTCATAATTTGAAAAAATAGTGCAGTGGGTCAAAGATTTCAACAACTGTCTGGAAAACTGACATAATTAAATTATATTTAATTTAGATCTGCCTTTGTTTTAACATCTATTCTGATCGTGGCTATTAATTTTACAACCATATAAATTTATTCAAATTTTGCATACTTAAGACCGATATTGGTTCTACCCGATATTTTTTAGGTTAAAGTGTACTTTGTTATTTCCAAGACTATGTGGCAGACTAATCAATGTAGAAACCGATAATTTAAAAATTTCTATCTATGAGTATAAATTTTATTTGAGCTTACCTTCCTAAATTCTAAGAAACATATGTTATTTATTTTAGTTAAGAAAAAAAAATGTAATCCTTTGGGTCCTTTTTATTATGTATTTCGTTTTCTGAAACGTAGAAAATAGTTTATGGATCGCCGTATTTCACTGATTTTGACTTCTCCAGTTCTTTATCTGCGTACAGATGTTTATCGTGTCAAAACCCACTGTGCATGCACTTTGTGTCGAGTTAAGTGTTCAATATTCCTAAGAAGTGCATTCTTATCAACTCACCAGTGATAAGATAAAATTACTTCCCTATAAGACCACACAGAGACAACAATAAATCTAAAACTAAAATTATACAGACCAGGGAATCAAACCGGCACCTGGACCGGAGCCGTATACCGAAAAGACCCGATTAAAACTCGGAACCAGAACCGGAACCGATATTTGAAATGTTTGTGTATACCGGTATCTGAATACCGATATTCTTGGAACCGAAAAGAACCCAAACGTTGTACCGGTACAGTTTCGGTTCTGAGCCACAACTAGACTGCACAGCTGCCACTTAGTTTTGGGGGACTTCAAACTTAAAAGAAATTTGGTTAAATCGTATCTATTAAAAAAATAGAGGCAAGCTAACTTCGGCTCGACCGAAGTTTATATACCCTTGGAGCTTGATATGTGCCTGACAGTTTGTATGGCAGCTATACTATATAGTGGTCCGATTTCGAAAAATTTTGGTGAAATTATGTAAAATCATTGAAAACTTATAAATACGAGCGTTGGGAGCGATAGCATTGAAAACAAAAAAGTTTTTCTCACTAAAACTAGTTTTTCAACCGATCGTTCCTATGGCAGCTATATGTCATAGTCATCCGATCCGGCCGGTTCCGACAAATGTGCAGCGTATTTGTACCAAAAGACTTCGTGCAAAGTTTGGTTAAGATAGCTTTAAAACTGACGGAGGAGATAGCATAGAAACAGACGGACAGACGGACGGACGGACGGACGGACAGACGGACATGGCTATATCAACTCAGCTCGTCATGCTGATCAAGAATATATATACTTTATGTGGTCGGAGATCTTCCTGCAAACATCCGGACAATTTTAATATACCCTCTCCAAGGGTATAAAAAGAGTCTGCCTTGTCAAATTTTTATACCGTTGGAGAGGGTATATTGAAATTGTCCGGATGTTTGTAACGCATAGAAGGAAGCATCTCCGACCACATAAAGTATATATATTCTTGATCAGCATGACGAGCTGAGTTGATATAGCCATGTCCGTCTGTCTGTCTGTATGAACGCGTCGATCTCAGAGACTGTAATAGATAGAGCCACAAATTTTGGCATGTATATAGATGTATACTGTACGCACATCGAGTTTGTTTCAGATTCCGAAAAATCCTCCTCCTCCATCTTTAAACCGCGAAAATCTGTCTTTTTATCTGTATAAACGCGTGGATCTCACAGACTATATGTTATCCAAACTTTCTACTTTGTTCTTGAATAGTGCTTCATTTGAATTTGACATTATTGCATTTTCAGAGACTTGGTTAAATCAAACCATCTCTGATTCTGAAATATTGTCCAATGATTTTTTTATCTACCGGCATGATCGACCAGTTCGCAGAGGTGGAGGTGTACTGATTGCAGTTAAATCCAGCCTGCGATCTGAGCTGATCAATGTTAATGTGCCTAGGGATGTTGAATTTGTTGCCGTAAAGGTAACTTTTCAAACATTCGCTTTATTTATTACCTGCTCGTATGTCCCTCCATCTTCTGATAGTCAAGTTTATATGCAACATATAGCTTGTATTAAAGATGTTTTTACCCAATTAAGAGACATTGACTCAATGGTTGTCGTTGGTGATTTTAACCTACCAAACATCACTTGGTCTTATTTTAATGGGTCAACTTATCTTGTACCTTCAGCACATCATGACTTTTTAGATGGTCTGTTGGACATGTCGTTTTTACAAATTAACGCAGTACCAAACAGTTTAAATAAATTGTTGGATCTCGTTTTCGTCTCTGACAGCGCGAATGTTGTCGTCTCTAGGTCTGCCCCTCTATCACTGCCCGAAGATATTTACCATCCTACGCTTGAAATCTCTATTTCAGCTATTGGACCTACCTCTTCGACTGTTAAGATTTCCAATAAGCCTCGTCGTTTTTTTCGTAAAGGAAACTTTACGTTATTAAATCAACTTATTTGTACAACAGACTGGACTCCTTTGTACAATTCAGTTAATTTAGACTTTGCTTTTAGTTTTTTCTACAGTTCCATTAATTCTCTTTTAGATATCTGTGTTCCTAATAGCGCTTCCTCTCCCGCGTCCATTAATCCTCCTTGGTATTGTCCTAGACTTTCTTATTTAAAAAATATTAAGTCTAGATGCTTTAAAAAGTATAAAAGAACTGGTTCTGCGGTTGACTTTTCTAAATACTCAATTGCAAAATCGAACTTTACACTTTTTAATTCTGAGTGCTATAGGAAATATCTCGTGCGATGCAAAATTCAATTCGCAGAGGACCCTAAGCAATTCTACAGCTTTGTAAATTCTAAACGTAGGTCTTCTTCTTTACCTTCCTCTTTTTTTCTGGGCGACCAAAAGGCTAACGATGACTCCACAGCCGTTGACCTGTTCGCCGACTTCTTTCAATCTACTTACTCCTCTACGCGCTTTACTAATGCTTCTTATCCTTATAACATTTCTTCTTCTAACTCTATAACTGCTCCCTCGATTTCCGAAAGCTCTTTACTTTCTCATTTAAAATCACTAAAACCTTCATACTCCCCTGGGCCTGACAACCTTCCTAGTTGTGTGCTCAAAGAGTGTTGTATTTCTTTGTGCAATTAAACTTAAACTTTTTAATCTGTCGTTAGAGTTTGGTATTTTTCCAAATCTTTGGAAGGAATCCTATATTATTCCTCTTCATAAAAAAGGTGGGAAGTCTGATATATCCAATTATAGGGGCATATCTAAACTATCCGCTATTCCAAAATTATTTGAACAGATTTTAACCTCTTCCCTACAGCACTATTGTAAATCGATTTTGTCACCTTTCCAGCATGGATTTACAAAGCGTCGGTCAACTGCGACCAATTTACTTGAATTTACCTCAATGGTTAACGATGGATTCCTTTAAAAAAACAAACTGATGTCATCTACACCGACTTCAGTAAAGCATTTGATTCTGTGAACCATGATCTTCTTCTCGTTAAACTTGATCGATTAGGATTTCCATCCCCTTTTCTACTTTGGATTTCGTCGTATTTAAAAGATAGAACTCAAAAAGTTCTGCTACGCTCTAATACGTCAAAGCCTGTCTTTGTCACTTCAGGTGTGCCACAAGGCAGTCACCTCGGCCCATTGTTTTTTGTTCTATTTATTAATGATCTCCCCACAATAATTTCGAATTCTCGGATAGTTATGTACGCCGATAATGTAAAACTCATTTTATCTTTCAACGACCCGATGCACTCCATCAGATTGCAAGATGACTTAAACTCCTTGCAGTCCTGGTGTCTGATTAATCAATTACACCTTAATTGCTCCAAGTGCATGTTCATGACTTTCCATCGTTGCAAGCCTTCGTTGGCTACCTATACGATTGGAAATGAACCCTTGGAACGAATTTCTACAGTCGTTGATCTTGGAATTCTTTTTGACCCCAAATTGAGTTTCAATCCTCATATCTCCTCTATTGTTAATAGAGCAAATGGTGTACTCGGATTCATTAAACGTTGGTCGAAAGAGTTCAATGATCCATATACCACAAAGCTTTTATACACTGCTCTAGTCCGTCCTGTACTTGAATACTGCTCGTCCGTCTGGTCTCCGCAGTATAAAAAGCATATAGATAGTATTGAATCAGTTCAGAAGCAATTCTTGCTTTTTGCCCTACGTGGCTAAAATTGGGACCCTAACCTTCCTCTGCCATCGTACTCTAACAGACTCTTGCTTATTGACCTTCCTTCGTTAGCCAACCGTAGAACAGTATTAGGTGTTTCTTTTCTTTATAAACTAATTATCGGTGATGTAGATTCATCTGAACTTTTAGGTCGCCTTAACTTCTCCGTTCCTTCTAGGCCAACCAGAAACTATTTTCCATTAGTATTGCCTAGATGCACGACTGATTATGCAAAGCACAATCGATTTCGAGTCTTATGTCAAAATTTTAACGATCTCTATCACCTGCTCTCAACAGATCTCTCTCTCTTCTCTCTAAAAACATATCTCTATAATTATCTTAGGAGAAATCTCTGAGATTTCTAGTTATTTTATTTTAAGTATAGCTTATAAATTTTGTATTTTTAATTAGTTTTAAATTTCACTTTTAGTTAGTATTTTTTTTATTTTTTATACTCTGTACCAAAGGTACACAGAGTATATTAAGTTTGTGCAAAAGTATGTAACAGGAAGAAGGAATCATTTCCGACCCTATAAAGTATATATGGGTGATTCCATGAAAAATCGCCCACTGGGATTTTTTTGGATCGAAATAAATTTTTTCGTATTCCTTGTAGTAAAATAGTATATACGTATTTGCAGCATTTTGGCGAAATACACTTAATTCGCGGGTAAAGTCGATTTGAAAATTGACATATTTGAAAAATTTAATTATTTTCAATTGCTTGCTATCCAAAGCCATTGGTAATAAAAATTTTTTAAAAATCTGAAAATTAACATTTGAATCCAAACTTTCAAATAACGCACACTTAAAAATTTTTAAAATTTTCTTTGGTCTTTAAATCGCGAAAATAAGTAAACAAAAATTAATTGCCGCTAACGGGATTTTTTTTTTTTCTTCATTTTTTTCTCAAAATTTGGTCTTGTATCCAGAAATTTACTGTATTAAGCTGTAAATGGGCAGTCCAATAGTTCAAGAGTTATGGCATTTTTTCATTTATTTAAATTAATTTTCAGTAACAATATCAAAATCAGCATGCTTTAATTTTAAGACGGTAATGTTATTGTGGTTGAATATACTGAAGAGTTCGAGTCCCTAATAGAGTTTTACAGTTGGAAAACCGCGATTTTAAAAATTCTGCCTTATTATAGTGGCTTGTGTATTTATTTCTGATTAAACCACACATGTCTTATTTGTCATTTTGAATATCTTCCAATAATTTTGTTTTCATTCAAGTTGTTCGAGAGCGTACTTACATTTAAAATGTCTGCAGGTTTTAGGTCTTTGTGTGCAAATCCGTTTAATGCAAAAAATCATACTAAAAAACAACATAAGAAAAACTTACGGCCAGTATCACTTGAACTTTTGAAACAGCTGCAAACCTTAAGGCCAAACGATCGATTGTGCAATCAATGTAGAAAAAAAGCTAGTAAACGTACAGAAATTTTGCCTGGTAAGAGCATTTTCTATTAAATTGATTTAACAACAAAAGTACATTTTTCATCAGTAGGGTCCAATATTTTGGATGACTCTTCTGATGACAGCTTGGATGACGATTATTCTGATGACAGCTTGGATGAGGATTATTCTCTGGGTGATGACGAGGATGATAGAAATTGCTCTTTTCAATTTATTAACAAGCTAAAACTAAGATTTCATTCCACAAATACAAGTCAGGAGGAAAAGTTAAATATTCTGCATTTATTTCTCGGACGGGGCTCCTTCGGAACAATTTAAAAACGTTAAACATTTTTGCAACGTCTATCATCATGAAAATGATTTTAATAGATCGGCGGAGTGGCATTTCCATGCCACAGCCCATGGTAAAGGGCCTTGCGATGGAGCTGGGGGAACACTAAAAAGAATGGCTAGACGGGCAAGCCTTCAAATGATTAGCGATAAACAGATTACCACTGCCATAGAACTCTATGAATGGGCCAACGAATATTTACCAAACATCACAGTACGATACAGAAACACAAAACACTATAATACAGCCACAGAATTTTTAAAGTCACGATTTTCGAAATGCAAAACTATACAAGGTACACAAACTCTCCACTCTATTCAACCACAAAAAACTATCTTCTTAAAACCAAAATATACTCACATTCCAAAACACATAATATTGTTACTTTCCAAAAAAAATTAATTTAAATAAATGAAAAAATGCCATAACTCTTGAACTATTGGACTGCCCATTTACAGCTTAATACAGTAAATTTCTGGATACAAGACCAAATTTTGAGAAAAAAATGAAGAAAAAAAAAAATCCCGTTAGCGGCAATTAATTTTTGTTTACTTATTTTCGCGATTTAAAGACCAAAGAAAATTTTAAAAAATTTTTAAGTGTGCGTTATTTGAAAGTTTGGATTCAAATGTTAATTTTCAGATTTTTAAAAAATTTTTATTACCAATGGCTTTGGATAGCAAGCAATTGAAAATAATTAAATTTTTCAAATATGTCAATTTTCAAATCGACTTTACCCGCGAATTAAGTGTATTTCGCCAAAATGCTGAAAATACGTATATACTATTTTACTACAAGGAATACGAAAAAATTATTTCGATCCAAAAAATCCCAGTGGGCGATTTTTCATGGAATCACCCATATTCTTGATCAGCATCAACAGCCGAGTCGATATAGCCATGTCCGTCTGTCCGTCCGTCCGTATAAAAAAAAAATCTCGGGGATGGTAAGAGATAGAGGTTTGACACGTATTGGACAAATGCTTCTTATAGCTGCAGGCAGATCAAGTTTATTTTCAATTTTTGCCACGCCCCCTCCCGCTCCCGCAATTTGGAAAAAACGTTATATCTCCTACAGTTTTGAAGATAGACGATTCGTACCTTTTAGAGATAGTTAGTATTTAGCAAAATGATTGCCGAAGAAATGATAAAGATCGGATAAGCGGTTCTCAAGCTATGACCAAAAATAAATTCCCGCCTCCCCCACCCCCTCCCACGCGCTCACAACCAACACCGTGAAAGAGAGAGGGAGAGAAACTTAGATATGAGCGCAGCAGAAACGTTGCATTCAGCTCCTGCTCTTGGTACAGAGTATGACATAGTCGGGCTTGACCGACTTTCTCACTTGTTTTCTCTTTAAATCTGATTTATTTTAGTTTTATTATTATTTTTTTCCTTTGCCTCTATTCTGGTTTCGTTTTTTTCATCTTCTCTATCTCTACATCATTAAAGTTTTTTGGTAGCTCTAATAACGTCTCTGACTACAGTTGGCTGTGAATCGGGGCATAGCTGGCCGGACGGGCAAATAAAACTCCCCCATCGAGTCGGAGTCGTTATTAGTTATTTTGTAATTTTGTTAGTTTTACTTTGTTAGGCTTTCTTAGTCAATAAGGCTTTTTTTTATAACGTATGTGTAATTGAGTTGACAGCCCTTTTTTGTCGACTAAATAAATAAATAAATAAATAACCTGGCCTCTTCGAGAATGCTTACCCATTAATAATAAGAGGTGGAGCCTCAACTTTTTGCATGTATGTAGGTGTACACCGTACCCAGATAAAGTTTGCTCCAGGTTTGGCAAATTTTTCCTCCATCTTCTTCTAACCGCGAAAAACTGTCAGAGCTATAATTTTTAAGTTTGAACCTAGTGCCTTAATATATTTTCAGTCAGGCCCAACATCTATCTATTCTGTGTACCACAATGAGATCCGAGCAAAAACACCGAAGATATGTACATAAGTGCGCCTGCTCATTTATTGAAATACATTTTAAAAATAAATGGAATTCAAAGCTAATGGAACCACATTACTTAGGACAGGGTATTTTGCTGTCGGGGCACTCGACCGCATCACTTTTACTTGTTTTACAGTAAAATTTATCTTTTTTTATATATTTATTTATTTTTCTTATATCTTATTGTATTCTAATTGGTTTCGTTGTAGGTAAGTCTTCAAGTTATTTTTAAATTGCGTTTCGCTTTGCATAGTTTTTAAATGATTAGCCAATTCATTCCATGGTCGGATAGCAGCTATAAAGAAATGTCGCTCTGAGCTAGATAGCTTAAAACTAGGGTAATTCAAATTATTTGTTCTCTGAGAGGCAGAGAAGTTTAATTTTGAGGAAAGATACTTTGGTTACTATAATCTTGTGTAAGAAAATTAATGTTCTAAAGTCAATCCATTTTTGTAGGCTAAGGTCAAAAATCGTACATGATAGAGAAGTAATATGGTTAGAGACTCGACGATTATAAATATATATCCAGCAATTGAATTAAAGCTACCGTGAATTTTCTCATGTCATCTACATTGGAGTGTCCGAATATTTCGATTCCATTAAATAGTGAGGGTATAAGGTAAGTCTTTGCAATAAGAAGCTTAATTTGTATTGGACTATTGGTAGAAACATTTGTGACACTGACAGTTGCCTTAACAGTCCATACGTTGTACCGCACGCTTTAGTAACATGCCTACTCCACCGAAGAGTATTATTAAAAATAATGCCTAAGTTGTAAGCCTGGTTCTCGTATTTAATCGGAGTATCATTAATAAATAGTCTTGGCAAATGCGTCGTTTCCAGGGGTTTTGTATGTATAACAGTACATTTTGACTTATAATGGTTTAATCCAAGCCCATTGTCCCTAGCCCACCTGTCAATCTTTAAAAGTTCATTCTTACAAGCATTGATACAATCATGCATTCTAACTTACGGACGACTTACATATATCTGGACATCATCAGCATACATGTGGACCTTACTATTAGACAAATTACTAGGAAGATCATTAACATATACAGAAAACATCAGAGCCTTGAGGAACACCTCTCGTGGGGTTTTTGAATGTAGACGTGATAGATCCAGCGACCTCTGCCTGTGATCTATCCGTTAAGTAAGACCTAAGAAGTTTGGTTGCAGTGCTAGTAAAATTATAAATATTATTTAGTTTTGTGCACAGAATATTATGATTCACAGTGTCAAATGACTTGCTGTGGCCGAGCAGCGTCAAAAAAACCACATTACTTTCATCCAGCTCTTTTCTGACTTCCTCAGCTATATTTACGAGGGCTGTTGTACAACTTCTTTTCCTCCTGAATCCAGATTTCACATCACTTAACAGTGAGTTTTTATCAAAAAATTGTTGTATTTGTGCAGCCATAATACGCTCAAATGCTTTTACATTTCGGGTTTAGGTCGTCGAGTCCAACCGCATTCGATTTGATCTTAAGTATACTTTCTAGAACGTCAAAAGAACTGACACACACAAAACTAAAACTAAAGAATTCAGGTACAAATAGCAAGCAGCTTCAGGTACTTGGTTTTTTATTGTTCATTTAGTTTGTTCACGTCGATGTCAGTCTTGGCTTGTGGCTTATTATTGAGAATTCCTAAAGTTTTAAGATCTCTCCATTTGTGTCCAGTCGATATAGAGTTCTTAAACTTATTGCTGTAGAAGTTCCGTTTAGTCTTGTATATTGTATTTGTCGTCATTTTACGAAGTCGCTTCCATCTCTTGTAAGCATAATCTCTTTTGTGGATAAGTCGTTTTATGTTGGAATTAAACCATGATGCCTAGGCTTTATTATTTTTGACTTAATTAAGTTAATTAGTCTTTGAACAAAAAGCTCAGACCAAGGCTGCAAACATCTTAAATTCTGACGAATGCTCGGACTGGGGTTCAAAAACGTTGGAAAGTGTTGGGTGCGCTTCTCAAACCGGTTCCTTTACTTATCGAACCTAAGGTTGTGTTGGTTCATGAATTCTGATATCGTTGAGATGTTTTTTTGATCAAAATAGAAAGCATATTATTAGTAAGGAAGTTTCCAGCTCACGAATTTTAATCATTCATTACGAGGTCTTATAAATGTGCTTCGACTCTAAAATGAAGAGCGTGTTGCACCTTTTATGTAGTTCAATAAACGATGATTTGCCATTTTACAACTTAACTATGTTTCCTTCTAGATGTCGTAATATGTAGTTTGGATATCATTTTGAAAAGATTATGCTCCAATACGCAATTTTTAAACGGTCAAAATATTAAGATCATTTTAGAAGCTCTGATAAAACTGACTAAAGATATTCTTTGAACCGCAACTTATTCAAAATTAAAAATTTAATGGTATCAAACATCATCATTTTTCCTGATAAATAAACACTATAAGGAAGTTGAAAACTAGTTTGAGAAAAGCAGGTAAGAGTAGAATGTTTGTTTTTTAAAGCTAATTATTATGTCATCTTTAAAATTTGGATGCACCCAAAACCCATGACCCATCTTTCTTTATATTTTAATGGTCCATACCGGTACGTACCGGTGGACCGAAATAAAACCAAGGTACCGGTATGAAACCGAATACCGAAATTATATCAGAACCAAAATCGGAACCGGAACCCAAATACGATTCAGTTTGATTCTCTGAAACAGACCTGTTCCGGTTTTCACTTTCGACTCGATTTGTCGAATTCGAAAGTGATTCAAGCGATTAATATAGAATTCGTCACAATAAAAGTAGCTGCACTCAGAGAAAAAACAGCCGGCAGAGTTGTAGATCGGTCGGCATAGAATTTACACCGTTTTGTACTTAGGTTAGGATAGGTTGAGATGGCTGAGAGCGACAAGCCGCTCTCCCACTTAGGCCACTTTGGGCCCATTGCGACGCCATATTTATTCCCTATTAACCCTTTTTTATACCCTTGCAAAGAGTATTATAATTTTGGCCAGAAGTTTGCAACGCATAGAAATATTAATGTCTGACCCTATAAACTATATATATTCTTGATCAGGGCGACGAGCTGAGTCGATTGAGCTTGGTCCGTCCGTCTGCCTGTTTCTACGCAAACTAGTCTCTCAGTTTTAAAGCTATCGAGCTGAAACTTTGCACAGAGCCTTCTTTTTACTGCACACTGCTAATATGTCGGAACCGACCGGATCGGATGAGTATATCTTATAGCTGCCATAGGAACTATCGGTCGAAAAGTGTTTCTTTGTGAGAAAAACTTTTTTGTTTTTAATGTAAACGCCTTCCACTTCGACAATTATTAGTTTTGTACGCTTTTACACAGATTTGGAAGTTTTTGTCAAAATCGGATGACTATATCTTATAGCTGGCATAGGAACTATCGGTCAGGGTCCCCACCAGAAGTGATATGTGGTTCCTTCTGTGACGTAAAAGTGTGTTAGTACGTTTTTGATCGAATGTTGGCCACGTAAGCCTCGCTACTGCACAGGAGGAAAGGATTTTCCACCGATTCGTAGCGAGACGCAGTGTTTCAGCTTAGTGTGAAGCTTATATGTTGCCATAGGAATCCCTATCGTGCTCCTCTCTGAAAGGAGCTCGATGGTGGTACCTATTCTGGCCAGTTTGTCCGCAGACTCATTACTTTCTATGTTGCGATGTCCAGGTGCCCATATAAGGTATATACTGAAATGCCGTGCGATCTCATTCAGAGATGAGCGACATTCCGTAAGTATTTTAGCATTGTTGGTGTGTGAGTCAAGTGTTTTAAGGGCGACTTGACTAGTATATATATATACATTTCCTTGCTTGAACGTGAGTGTGCTAAGGTGGATGGCTACCACCTCTGCTTGGTACACACTACAGTGGTCAGGAATGCGGAACGATAAGTTCAAATCTAGGTTGGGAGAGAAAACTCCCCCTCCTACTTTTTCGTTAAGCTTAGAACCATCAGAGTAGATGTTAATGGCGTTAGCTCTGCTGTGGGGCAGGTTGTCCCAATCGTTTCGGCTTGGGATATAGACGTCGTAAAATTTGTCGAACGTCGTTTGTGGTATACAGTAGTCTGTACTTAATGGTATACCCGTTTGGTCTTCGAGTATGGTGGCGTATTCCGCTTGCTTAGCTACACTCAAAAAAATAATCAATCCATATGGGATCAAATCAATCCCAAGTGGTAATGAAAACAACGTAATCCCGGATATGATTGACCCGATCTGAAAAAAGATTGAGTTGATCCGACTTTTTCAATCCTAAGAAGGATTACATATATCCCGGGGTAATCCTATGAAAGATTGAATTGTGCAAAAAATTCGAGCACAATTGAATCCCAAAACTGGATCATTTTATGCCTATTCTAGATTAACTTATGCTCGATATTTTTCTTTTCCTCCGCCATGCCATTTGCCATAGGACATCCTTATACACTTCAAAGACCAATCACATCAGTTTTGGTTAATTTAGATTTCTGAAAAAAACAAAGAAATAATTATAAAAATTTTTGGCTCCACTGGGATTCGAACACACGACCATTCGCACTGAACAGGAATGGAACGGCATCTCATCGCACACCACCATACCCAATGTTTGTTTTAGCGTGTCTGAGCTTATACTTATATTTCTTCGCTCTTGCTCTCTAATTTATGGGCATGTGATCTCGAAAGGGATTGTAGAAGGCACATTTGGAATGATACAAGCTCGAAAGGAATGGACCAATCTTTAAAAGATTGAATTGTGTAGAATATCCCGGAAATCGAGATTGAATTTTCAAGCTCGTGCCGGGCTTACTCCAAGATTTAGAAGATTGAAAATATCTCGGCTTTTTTTTTCTGTGTGCACAATGGATGGGGCAAAACCCCATCTGCGGCCAATGGCCTTTTTACAAGAGAAAAGAGCAATGGTTTCCTTTTTTATGCGTTCATTTATGTTGTCATTCCAGAGTAGTTTCTTATCCAGAATGACACCCAAGTATTTGACATTGTCACCAAATACAAGTTTCCGTGATTCCGTTGATTTTAGGCGGGATAAGATCAGGAATTTTGTTCTTTCGGGTAAAAAGCACTAATTCCGTCTTGGCCGGGCTTAAGCCCAAGCCACAAGATTTTGTCCACTGAGCAAGTGTTGTCAGTGCGGTCTGCATGAGGTCACACAGCGTTTGAGGAAACGGCAATATCATCCGCGTAAGCCACCACTTCGTGTCCCTCCGCCTCCATTAGCCGCAGCAGTTGGTTAACTGTTACAACCAGTGGCGTACGCAGGATTTTTTCAGGGGGGTTTTCCGAAGGAAATTTTTTTTTTTGTGGGGGGGTAGATTTCAAAGGCAAAAACAAAGGCTCTACTTTCATATACTTTTTTTACTACAATTTTACAGTTACCTCTAGAATTCAACTGCACTTCATTTCCTCCATATTGTTCAATTTTTTGTTCAACATAAATTTAAAAATATTAAAACTAACTGCGTCTTCATTTTTATGAAGCTAAACGAAATTAATTCTGAAAGTTTAGGTTAAGCACAAATGCGTTTTACTGTCTCAAAATTTTTCAAACCGCTGCGCAAACAGTTTTATTCTTTAAATTGTTTCAGTGTTCCTGAGGTAGACCAACAAGAACTAACAAAAGTCCACTGCGACTTTCTTTCAAAAAACTGAATTCTGCACACAAAACATACAAAGGTTCTCAGAAGAGCGAATTGCCACATTATGGCCCCAAAAACGAGCAATATTTCGAAAATTCATTAAAATCCACATTTTACAAGCGGTTTCCGTAAACACATATGTATACAGTATACATAAAATTTTTCAAGAAAATTTGTCAACGAATCGGTTGCGGTGTCTAACTCGTCCGATTTCAGATATATTTTATAGAAAACGGGAATGGTTCGCTTGTCCGATTCCTGTACAAGTAAAAAAAAAGCCTTAGGCCAATTTAAATGCCTTGACTCAAACTGAACTTAATTTCGGGTTAAGTCTCTGGTTTGGAGGTAAAATTGAAAAAAGATACAGCGCCGCAGGCAAATTTTTTTTAAAATGCGCGTGGTATCGAGTTTATGAGTTAATGAACAAACCGCTCAATTAAGGCAGCAGGAAATACACCTATTCACCTATTCAGATGAGCCAAAAAATGGAGAGTTTTGTTATGTTTTTGAAAAAATATTAAAAATGATATAAAAACAAAACCAACAGAACAGAAACTTTACTATTTCACAAATGACTGTTTTCTTTATGAAACAAAATTTATTTCGCTCAAATCGGAGTACTCGTTACGGAGATACAAAGTTTCAAACCTATTCAGTTGAGCGGCACTGTAAGTCCCGAAAATATAAAATGAAATAAGGCCCCAAATTTGGGGTGTTATATCATTATAAAACAATACCCCAATTTGAAGTATGAAAATAAGACCCCACTGCGATAAAATAAAGCCCGAAAAAGAAGAAGGCCGAAGTTTGGGAAATTATACACCAATTTCTAAAATTTGATATACAAAAATCGCGCTATTTTTTTTTCAAATTTTCGCTTGCGCCGCTAAAATTGAATCAATTTTTTTAATTACATAATGAAAATTTGATACAAAAATCGTGGGATTTTTGTAAATAGCAAAAATAAGAAAATTAAAAGTACCCAAAAATCCATATTAAAAATTGCCGTCTTATATCCTTATAAAAATTATACTGGGTTTGCGGTCTTATTTCAATTTGAAAATTTATTTAAGAAATAATGCCCCAAAAAGCTAACTTCGTCTGTGCCGAAGTTTTTATACCCTTGCAAGTGTTAGTTTTGAAATATCTTTTCAAAAATAACTGTAACTTTTAACATAATTTTAGTTGTATTCCTGTTTAAAAAGAAAGGAAATTTATTGAAGTAACAATTAAATAAAATTGAATTGGATTGCTGCTGGTTTCTGTAAAGTTTATTGAACATTTTGTACAATTTTGTATTCATAATAGATTTACATACTCAGCCTCCTCACCACGACAAGGTCGCAATCCCCGAGGAGGAATACTTACTATAACTTATATTAATTATTGCACAAAGATTAAAATTTTAACAGAATTTACAATTACTAATTGGTTACAAAATAGTTATAAATAGAATATATAGATAATTTACTTACAAGCTATACTTAAGAAATACTCCATCGTGGTGACTATATGGTGTCTGGTATGTTATGGCCGAAGCACCGGATACCGAAGTATCACAGAAAACCCAATCTATTTGAGTTGAATGTTTTGTTGTTGGTACATTCAACATGGGGTAAAGACCTCGTCTATTAAGAATGGTTTCGAGCAGATCTGTGTGGGTTGATCGACAAATATTAAAATCTCCTAGTATTACCACCTTATTAATACCCGAAAGACGTACTTTTGCAACATCTTTCTTAATTTCATTACGAAACCTTGTAATAGGAAATGCTGGATTCCTATAAACAATTATGAAAGATGTATCCAAGTATCTGAAGGCGATCGACTGATATATTTTACTCGGTTCTGGAGTTTCTATTGTTTCAAATAGGAACGTTACATTTTGAGAAATGCTCTGCTTGGCATATACTATTATTCCATTCTTTGAAACTCCATCAAGTCGATTGCCATCAATTCTTTTTATGATGTCGAAATCACTTATATTGTACTCTTCGGTTGGAAGAGTCCAGGTTTCAACAAAACATAAGAAGTCTGCCGAGCAAATAATTTGATCGTTCAAAATATCTTCGCGATGCTGACGAAGAGATTGAACATTGTGGTAATATAATAAAATTTCTTCAGATCGATTGAGCAGATATTCGTATTGCGTAGTCAAAGCCTTTTCTCCTCTAAGTTTTTGGAGTTCTGTCTGAACATTGCTTGCTCCAAATCTAGTTGGAGCAACAAATTCACCCAATAAGAAAAGGCCCGATGCGCTAGTTGCTCTGCTACAACCTACATAAAGCGCAGCTCGGCTTATGCTTCTTTGAAGATGCACAGCGACTTTGCTATAGGTTGCTCCTTGGCTCTTATGAATGGTGATAGCCTCAGCAGGTACAACAGGAAACTGCTTGCGATCAATGGAAGCATGCTCAGATCGACCACACTGAAAAGTACGAGCCACTTTATAGACTGGCGTCCAGTTAGGATGGGGACTGCTTCTTACTTTGGACCTGGCAATAGCACCAACCGTTGGCTCAGTAAACAATATCCACAGGGTAGTTACTACAACAGAATCGTTTACTGTGCTGTGGTCAATTTGCATTAGTTGACCATTCGCACCATTTACAAGACCGTCACTTGTATCAATATTTATAACTACCATGTACTTAGCTAAAGTTTTTAAATGCAGAGAGTAGACAAGTCCTTGAGTTTTAGAACTTTTCATTCCTTGTGCATGCCTCAAAGTGTTTTGGCGATTTGTCGCCGACATGTTTGCCGCCTTGACAGTATCAATGGCAGTCGAAACAAACTCCTCAGTATCTATTTGGGCTAGTTTTAAGGTATTGTAATTGGCGACCTCATCGTTTGAATAAAACAAGTGTATGGCATCAGAAGGAACTGCGCTAGCTGAAACTACTCTTTCTTTAAAAAGGTCAATGTCAGATTCGGTCATGCTGGCTTCGGACATGTTATTTAATGCTACTGCAAAATTGCGGTCACCGCGCTGACGCATAATTTCGGTGAGCTCGAAAAATTTAAAATTTTCCCAGAGGTTGGTACCAGCTAGAATGCTGTATGGATTGTTTGTCCTTTCAGAAAATATCCAGCTGTCCCCAACTGGAGACAGCTGTTTTAAGTCCCCAAACACAATTATGGAAACTCCCCCAAAACATTGATCCTGATTTCTGAAGATTTGGCGGAGCCTTTGATCCAAATACGACAGCATTCTGGCTCCGACCATAGATATTTCATCAATGATAATGAGTTGAATATCAATTAATTTGCAATGCAAGGTATTTAGGACATCATTGCTCAGAGACCTTAAAGCTCCAGTTGACTGATTAAGAGGCAAGGAGAATATGGAGTGCAGTGTAAGCCCCCCAATGCCAAAAGCAGCTTTTCCAGTTGGTGCGCACAGGAGAACCTTTGCAGAATCAGTGGCACCAGGTATTTTATTTGCCCGCCAAGTCACTGACTGATATATAGTGGAAATCAGCCGACTTTTACCTACACCAGCACCACCGCCAACATATTCATAGAATGTTTTTTTTCCACAAACATTATTCATCACGTGGGCATAGTATTGACGTTGCTTGTAATTGAGAGAGCGTACCTGGGAACAAAGATCAACTTGCGATACCAATGGGGGCAGTCTAATAAGTCGGATACCACCTTCTTCTTGTTCTTCCGAGTCGTTTGGAACGTTGCCATCCTCAAATACATTCACATTGCGATCAATATTTGGAACAGCTAGAGCCCTGAATTCATCATCAAGAAATTGTGAGGCTGAAAATTCTTGATGACGGGAATCTTCTTCATTTTCATTCCGAAGATCTTGAAGAACGTTCTCCAATTCCATATCATCGAAAACATCATATTGTTGTTTGTTTACCCTAATTTGGGCATTGTTTACCCTAAATGTGTGTTCGTTATCATTGGTAATCAGGTCGGACTGTTCGTTTCGCCATGGATAGAAAAGCATTACGTTTTCCCTAAAATAGTCAGAGGGCGAAGTGTTAAAACTAAAGCGTCTCCATCTAATAATTTTTGGTTGCCTACGTCGTTTAACAGAACCACTGCCATCAAGTTGATCGTATCTTCTATCAGTTAAATTGTCTTCACCTTCTGCATCTTCTTCATGCTCACCGTAATCTTCCGCCTCTTCTGACCGCCGTGCCCTGGATTTCTTAAACTCATAAAAAGCCGCAAACTCCGCTAAGCATATTTCACTTAAAAGCGCATGTCTCTGAACATAACGGTCAAGCAGGTTTGGCACGAAAATATCAGTGGAGTCTTCGGGCAATTCGTTTAATACACTTCTGGATTTTACCATTCGGACTCTTTGGTCCGGATGGGAGGTATTTATAAATATTTCGGCATTACTTGCCTCAGACATATGCAGCCCCAAAATATTGTACGCTGCTTCCTGTGCTGATATCTCCGTCGCATGTATAAACTTGTTTCCGATGTGTTGTAGTTTTCTTTTAACAGGGATATTTCCTTGATTTACCTCAATCATGGCTTCACGAAGCAACTGAGAAACGCCCCGGTCAGATTTGTTGATGTAGTTAATTATATAACTACAACAGGCATACGCGTCAAGAATAAATTGAATATCCATATTTGCTCTGTGTAACCCCAAAATGTCCCTATTATAAGCATTAAGCAATCTATCGGAAAAATTTCTTTGAAGAAAAACCTGCGGTTTTTTCAAACTTGATCGTAGAGCGAGTTTATAGCACTCAAAAGTGGTGTCAATTTGGGTCAAAAAATATTCAAAATTATTTAATCTACCTGCTTCTTCTTCTCCTGAACCTGTCGTTAGAAATTCTTTGATTTTTTTGAACAGAGACTTGTGATTTTCAATGTGCGACGCATTGTCTTCTAACGGATAGAGAATTTCCGTTTGAGGCATGGGGGGGTATGGCATGTTAAACCGACAGAATTGTTGACCTCGAAGCTCCCTTAAGCATGATGCACTATGTCTGTGGCGCTGGTACTGGATGACATCTTGTAGATCTGTGTCAGCTCCATTGGTGGTGATAAATCTGTCGATAAACTGAACCACCTGCTCTGTGTTGGGGGAAATGCTACCTTCGAGCTTTGGGGCACCAGCTAGCCAGTACATACCATGAGAGTGCGGTGATCCTCTGTGCTGAAACTCGATCCTCCAATAATAGTGTGTAAGTTGGAATTCCCCAAAGATATCGGACTTAAACAATTTCATTAGTTGTCGCAATCTGTTATCGAAGTACCTAGAACAGGTTACTGGGTCAGAACGAATCAGACGAGCTTTCTCTGCGTTGGAAAGTCTGGAGGCCTCCTCCTCGGTGATATTTCGATTATCTAAGAGAAGAGCGAGAATAACCAAAAGTTCAGTCCATTTTGTTTCAGCAGCGGAAAGCGTAATGAAAAATGTTGGCAACCCAAATTGTCGAATCATCGCAATTACTTTCTTTTTCTCTGCCTCCCAATGAGCTGGAGCGGACCGCAAACCTTTTAGAATATGATACCCATCGTCATGCTGCACTAAGTTTTCGACGTAAGACTCGTCCCTCATATTGGCTGCTGTTATGTTATTTGTCCCTGATTTTTTCCTCAAGCAGATGGAAATCGCATTTCTAATTCGCTCCAGTTCGTAGCGTTTGTACATATAAAGTACTTTGGGTACAATCGCACATCGACGATCATAAAACCGAATCTGAGATCTGGCTTTTCGTACGTATGTTGTACTAGCCTTAAAAATTTCGCCACAAGATATTGTGGGAAACGAAAGTTCCTCAGCATCCGCGTCTAGTGCCAAGTCTGCTGGTCTACGACCTTCACCGGGAGCCAAAGCTATTCGACTAATGGCTGAATTTTCTTGAATGGCATCAGTATCTAACATAGTTTCATGCCCCCCCGGATTAAGAATTTCTTCTTGATCAGAAGGGTCCTGGGCTACTGAATTAAGATTAATTTGGCCAAGAAGTTCATCTACAATGGACCTATCTGCTTCATCGGCGATAAAGGACACTTCTTCAGAATTACCAACCTGATTTAACCAATCATCGGACACGGATATGTTGTGTTTTATATAAAGCTCAGTATTGACTAAGTAACGCAAAGCCTCCAAAACGCGAGCAGGACGAATAGTTTCGGTAAGGAAATTGTGGGCGTACTCTAACCTTCGTTTTAAATGAACCTGTATAACGTGCGTGTTGTCAAAAGTGCGCGGAAGCGCAGTCACTGTATCAGAGACGGAAATAGGTACATTGACTACAGCGCCTCTTACGCCACATTGCCTTTCGTAACCGAGGGAAATAATGCGCATGAATGGAATTCTGGGTGAAATGAGTCGCTCTTCTAGACAGGTAAGCCCCTTTAGGCAGGCAGGAATTTCGGGAAAATCAAACCCGTTTGAGAGACACAGGGAAGGTATTTTACCTGAGGAAACAGCTTTGCGACAAGTGGAACAGAATAAATATTTGCCTGACGGATTGGGAAATTTGTCAGACAGGTAAAAAGTGTTGTCTACATTAATATTAGGAAATTTAGAAGAGATAGCCAATTTGTGCAAACCACTAACCTTATCTGGGAACCATGTCCCTCCGCAGCATGTACAGCATTCAGTTGGTCCTTCCTTGATTTTGCGTTTGTATTGTTCCCGCGCGGTCTCCCTTCTTCGCTGGCGTTGATGATCCAATACTTCCTCCCGGTCTTCTGGCGATAGTTCTTCTCTGGCAGCAATGTTCCGTTGTGATTGTCTTCTTGACTCCTCCAGTCGATTTTCTGGGTTTTCTCTGTAGTTTAACAGACGATCCTGAGCCATTTCCTGTTGTCGCTGTTCCCGAAGTCGGCGTTGCAGTCTTGTTTCCCGGCGCTGTGATGAATTCACAACTTGCTCCATTGCTCTGGTGAAAGGATTGCTCCTTGTGTTTCGGCGACGATGTGTGTTCCTTTCTTGTTCTTCCTGGCGATAATCCAAATTGTCCCTGCGTTGAGTATGGGCGACGGCATCTCTTTCCCGCTCTTCTTGGCGATACTCCTCATCTTCTCTGCGCTGAGAACGGGCGATAGCATCTCTTTCCCTCTCGTCCTGTCGGTAATCCTCAATTTGACGCCGTTGTTGGTGTTGAGCAGTGTTTTCCAACTGCTCTTGTCTTCTGACTTCCTCGTTTTCCCTGCGCTGAGAATGGGCGATAGCATCTCTTTCCCGCTCGTCCTGTCGGTAATCCTCATTTTGACGCCGTTGTTGGTGTTGAGCAGTGTTTTCCAACTGCTCTTGTCTTCTGACTTCCTCGTTTTCCCTGCGCTGGGAATGGGCGATAGCATCTCTTTCCCGCTCGTCCTGTCGGTAATCCTCATTTTGACGCCGTTGTTGGTGTTGAGCAGTGTTTTCCAACTGCTCTTGTCTTCTGATTTCCTCATTTCCCCTGCGCAGTAAATGTGCAATGGCATCCCTATCTCGCTCGTCCTGTCGGTAATCCTCATTTTGGCGCTGTTGAGGTGTTTCCAACTGCTCTGTCTTCTACTTCCCTCCTGCGCTGAGAATGGGCGACGGCATCTCTTTCCCGCTCTTCTAGGCGATACTCCTCATTTTCCCTGCGCTGAGAATGGGCGACGGCATCTCTTTCCCGCTCTTCTAGGCGATACTCCTCGTTTTCCCTGCGCTGGGAATGGCTGGTGGCATCCTGAGTGCGTTCCCTAGCGCGATAACGCAAGCTACGGCGTCGTTGCGAATGATTTGCAGCATCACGCTCCCGCTCTACTTCACGAACTTCCAGATTCCTTTCGCGAATAGCGGCCAATCGACGAGCATTCCGAGTTGATATCTGAGACGCATTTTGTTGGTAACGGACGCGAGCACGATCACGGGACGCCTGTCGTCGTTGCTCCTGGGACATTGAGGATACTCGTGGCATTTTGACTGACCTTACTTTTTTGACTGATTTTACTTTGGTAAAAGCCTCTATTACTAACTTTTTGATCACTGTATGTCACTTAAAAATGTTTACTGTTTGTCACTATATACTTCACTCACTTGAAAATATTTACTTGATCACTTTGTATTATTTGCTTACTTTCATTTGCTCCTTTCTGTGTGGTAGCTAAAAATCAACTAATCCGCGCGCGTGTTAGGTATATGGTTTATATATCGGCGATTTTCGTAATCAGGTATCATACACACAACAGAAGGGAAGCATTTCCATCTGCAACCTTTTTCTGACCTAACTCGACTTCAAAGTTCGCTACCACAGGTATACTCTGAAAAGGGTTAAACAGGTGCATTCCTAAAAAAGGTAATCCCTTCCTGGTACTAGATCAAAAAGGGTTAAACAGGGGCATTGCAAAAAAGGTAAACCCTCCCTGCTACCTACAGGTATCAAAAAAGGATAGCATTAGACAACATAATTGCGTCATTATTACCTGTATGTACCGGAAAGGAAAATCACAAAGAAAAAACTATTTCTACTACTTCATGGTCAATATAAAACTGCCTTTAAACATGTGTGTTAGAATGTAAATTGCTTATAGCCTAGTTCCAAAATTTATTCCTTAAATTTTTTAATTATTCGTAATAATGAATGGTCACTTACTACTTACAAATTTCTCGATCACATTTTGCAGGGCTATAATTACCTGACCACTAAGTGGAAGAACGCTAGCATTAAAAACAAACAAATTTAAAACATATAATTATAGTAGTGGTCTATGTTAAGAACGACAGTAAAAGTTTTTTTCAGTAAGACTCATTTTCAGACTAATCTTTTCTATGACAACTATAGTGTATATATAGTCATTCGATTTCAAAAAAACTTAGCAAATCTGTTTGAAAGCAATTAATATTAATTAAGAAAAGGGATTGGAAACTCCAAAATTTAAAATTAAAAATATTTTCCCACTAAGACCCATTTTACGATGTATCGGTCCTTTTGCATTCAACAGATATAGACATCCGATATTGACCAAAACTTGCAAATCTGTATGAAAGCTTATAATATCAATATTCGCTGTGTTGGGAGGCGTTAACATTCGAAACAAAAAAGTTGTTCTCACAAAAACCTTCTTTTCCACCGATAGTTCCTATGGCAGCTATAAGATATAGTCATCCGATTTTGACCAAAACTTCAAAATCTGTGTTAAAGCGTATAAAACGAATAATTGCTGAAGCGGGAGGCGTTTACATTAAAAATAAAAAGTTTTTCTCACAAAGACCCACTTTTCGACCGATAGTTCCTATGGCAGCTATAAGATATAGTCATCCGATTTTGACCAAAACTTCCAAATCTGTGTAAAAGCGTGTAAAACTAATAATTGCTGAAGCGGGAGGCGTTTACATTAAAAATAAAAAAGTTTTTCTCACAAAGACCCACTTTTCGACCGATAGTTCCTATGGCAGCTATAAGATATAGTCATCCGATTTTGACCAAAACTTCCAAATCTGTGTAAAAGCGTGTAAAACTAATAATTGCTGAAGCGGGAGGCGTTTACATTAAAAATAAAAAGTTTTTCTCACAAAGACCCACTTTTCCACCGATAGTTCCTATGGCAGCTATAAGATATAGTCATCCGATTTTGACCAAAACTTCCAAATCTGTGTAAAAGCGTGTAAAACTAATAATTGCTGAAGCGGGAGGCGTTTACATTAAAAATAGAAAGTTTTTCTCACAAACACCCACTTTTCGACCGATAGTTCCTATGGCAGCTATAAGATATAGTCATCCGATCCGGTCGGTTCCGACATATTATCAGTGTGCAGTAAAAAGAAGACTCTGTGCAAAGTTTCAGCCCGATAGCTTTAAAACTGAGAGACTAGTTTGCGTAGAAACAGACAGACAGACAGACAGACGGACAGACGGACAGACGGACAGACGGACAGACAGACGGACGGACAAAGCTCAATCGACTCAGCTCGTCGCCCTGATCAAGAATATATATAGTTTATAGGGTCGGAAATGAATATTTCTATGCGTTGCAAACTTCTGGCCAAAATTATAATACCCTTTGCAAGGGTATAAAAAAACATAAGACCACCACAAAAAAAAAAAAAAACAATAAAATTTATTTATAACCGATAAAAAAAAATCATTTTAAAATATTAATTAAATAAAAATAATATTAAAAAAATTTCAAAATTTTATTTTTTATAAATAAATAAAAATATAAAAAAAAAAAATTAAAAGGAAAGGGGGGGGGGCCAACCCCCCCCCAAAAACCCAACCCCGCTGCTAACAACCCAAAGCAGGGGAGGGAGACCCCCCACAGGGGGTTGTGGGGGTTATAAAAAAAAGAACAGGGTGCACCCGCGCCGTTATAGGGGGGACTCCGTTCTGTTGGTTAGCAATTGTTCGATGAATCTTACTAGCGGCACATCTGCTATCTGCTCCCACATGTGTCAAATCAGAGGTAATGGCGTTAGATTTGACGTTATTGAAGGCACCCTCTATGTCGAGAAAAGAAGTCTCTTACTTCAAGTGATCTTCCAATCATGTTTTGTACTTAAAATATCAATTTGGATTTCAATTTATTTTAGCCCAACGCTACAAGAACAACGAGAGCGCAAGAAATGAAATTATCCGAAGAAATAAGATCGGATAAGCGGTTCTCAAGCTATGAGAAAATAAGTAAACCACCCTCCACCACCAACTCCCACCCTTGAAGAGAGAGAGAGAGAGAGAAAGAAAAAGAGAGAACTAGAGATGAGCGCAGCACCAGCATTGCATTCAGCTTCTACTCAAGGTACAGAATATGTAAGAGTCGGGCTTGACCGACTTTCTCACTTGTTTAGAAAAGCATATTCTTAAAAATAGGGCGAGTCGCCTTTGGAAGTTTTTTAAAGGCGATTTTCTAAAAATTAGGGCGAAAATTACACTTTTTAGGGTGAGTGGTTTTTTGAGTGTAGTAAGAAAAACTTTTTTGTTTTCAATGCTATCGCTCCCAAACTTGTTACTGGTCGATATTACATATATGCTACCACACAAATCTGCTAAGTTAGATTCAAGTCGGACGACTATAGCACATAGCTGCCACAGGAAAGATCGGTCGAAAAGTAGTTCTAAAGAGAAAATTTTTTTGCTTTTTAAATTTTCTCAAGATTGGATTAATATGCTTGCGTTGTTAGCTTGCCTCTATTTTTTTTCTATTGATAGCTCTATCTCAGACGGAAAGAACTCCTTAATGTCTCTCCACAAATAAAACCTTCATGCGTTGGCTAGTTGGACCTAAGGTGGCATTAGCCATTAAGCTAATGTGAATTAAATTACTCATAATATTTGTTCACCCCTAAATAAGTATATAAATAAATAGTTTTCTTATCTTGAATTGATAAGAATGATTTGACATAAAGTGCATGCACAAAGTAGAATTATCTTGTCTACAGATAAATATTGACCCGTAAGAGTGAAACAGTCGTGGGCCCCGACTGCAAAAAATAAATAAAAGTCCCAGTCGTGCAGTAATAAATGGCAGATCATTAGTTATTTTTAGTCGCACTTGGCAGGTTGAGATAGTTCAGTCGTAGTCAGGAACCATCGCTTCGGTGCTTATTTCTGTATATCAACAAAGTGTCAAATGAAAATAATTAAAGTAGTTTCAATCAATCCAACCAGCTTGACCAATTTTAATTGAACTTCTTCCTTAGAATATTGGAAGCGGAGCCTATGGTAAGGTCTATGAAGTTGAGTTGAATGGTAAGAGGAGGGCAGCCAAGACAGGTATTCCGAGATGCAAAGAAGCCACCATTGATAAGGAAACTGAACAGCTAAACCGAGTGAAACATACGAATATTGTGGCTGTTTTTGGCATTCAAGTGCATGAAAATGCCTCCTACTTGATTATGGAGTTAATGGAGGGTGGTTCAATGAAGGATTTATTGGATCCAAAGAAGCAATTCTGGTTGACGGATGTGATGAACTGGCTTAGCCAGGTGGCCGATGTGAGTTTTATGGATAATAGTATAAATTGAAATGATTCAGTGTTTTTTTTTTTCAGGGTCTGGCTTATTTGCATGCCATGAGACCCAAACCAATGATGCATCGTGATATAAAGCCGCACAATATTCTATTGTCAGGTGATTTGAAATAGCCAAAATCGGAGATTTTGGCTTGTGCAGAGATTTATCCAGCACCATGTCCAATGATAAAGGCAGTGCTCCTTATATGGCGCCAGAGGTTTGCTTTCCTGGTTTCTAAAAAGTTCTTTATAATAATTTCTGTTTAGGTTTTTGACTCAAAAAAATACACGGAGAAGTGCGATGTCTATAGCTTTGCGATTACTTTATGGGAAATGGTGGCACGTAAGAAACCTTTTGCAGAGTACGACTCCCCGGAAATGATTAAGATGGCGGCACATTATGGTATGTTCAGTATGATTTTAAATAAAATTCTTATTAATTTAAGCCATCTTTTCTCACATTAGGCATTCGTCCTTCATTTAAGGGTCTTGTCTGCCATAAAAAATAACAAAATTACTAACAGTTTGTTGGGATAAGGATCCGAAAGTACGACCCGAAATGAAAACTGTGTTTGAGGAACTACGTCAGACGTTGATACTTTATAGAGAATTCGAAAAGTCAACAGATATACTCCTAGGACGTATACATGATGAAAAGATTGAACCGGTAGAAGATAAAGTACGCAACTTTACGAAAGATATTCAAAGAAGCAGCATCTCTACGGAGCTGACGAAGACAGTGGAAATGGTTCCTGCTACTTCTATGCCATTGGCCAAATCCCTTTTAAAATGGGCAGGGAATAAACCTTTTGAGTTGGCATTGTGGATGATAGCAAAAATAACGGCAAAATCCCTGAAGAAAAATGGAGCTCCGTAGAAGCAGCTGTCGCTGGTGTGTCTATGGAGTTACTTCTTCAACATCCTGGTACAGCACCTTCATGTACCAGCTTAGGTTGGTTGAGAGACAGCATAAAGCTAATGCTGTGCGAAGACAAGAGATCGCTGAAGTTGTACAAAAATGCCATTGCCCAACTTGGCGAGGTTTATCCTGGTGCCAAATTGCGTGTGGTCGATGCCGAGGATTTACGTTTGGGACCAGAGGCCACAGCCTTGCTACCCAATGAACCCTCTGACCCCGAAGCCATACTTCAGATGTTGAGGAAATTGAATCCACGTGTGTCCATAAAGAACTGGAAGGTGCTAGAAAGAGAGGAAGGCCCTGAATGCCAAATGCTAGTGAAATTTCAGTTGGACAAAGACTCAGTGAAGCAGCTGAACAAGTGCGAAGGCATATTGAACTATGGTCTTAAGAAGGTGACGCTGACTGTGTCCCGCTTGGACACAGAGTTGTCAGAACTAAGGCAAGACGGACAAGAGTTTAGATACGTAATGTTTGAGTCGGCAAAAGCTAACACTTATCAAACGAAACTAATGAGTTTGTACAGACATGTGTATATAAAGTATTGGCGAAGGTCAGCACAAAGCGATGACAGTATTGACGAAAGTTTTGTTATGGTGAACGAAAGCGAAGTTTCCCCCCTTTCCCTTCCCCCTTAATATATATTATCTTAGGCCTTATCTATCTGAAAAGCGCAATTAGTTCCGAGCAAAAACACCAAAGCTATACAAAAAACCTTTTTTGAATTGAATTATAATTGGAGAGTGGCTAATTAATAGTTGCTGCTAGGGTTGTTTCATATTAATTAATGCATTCGGACAGCACTTTTTCTATTTTATTCAGCTATATTTAATCATATTTGATAAAACACATTCAAATGTAATAATTAAATACTGTTTTAAATAAAAATAAATAAACTGAGAAGAAAACCAAGAACTCTTTGCTTGAATCTAGTGGGAGCGGTGTCAATAGTACGGTAAGTACGAAAATACTTGGTTCAAGTACAAAATCCTAATTTCAAGCACGATTTTTTCCATCCCGGAATACTTGTTCAAAGACGGTTTTGGGAGCAACTATTTAAATATCTTTTAGGTCATATTATTAATTATGGTTATGGTTATGGTTTAAAAACAGCCCGACTTACTCTAAAAATAAGTGCATAAATTTTCTTCATCGAGTCTAATCAATTTTATTCCCAATCTAAAACCATTTTTGTAAATATAAATATATAAAATATAAAATTCTTAGCTTTAATTTGTCCTTAAGACTAGGTCTCAGTTTAATATCAAAATCCAAAGGAAACAAATTATCCAAAGACAGATGTTTATACTTTAGGTCTCTGAGAGGCAGTTCGTCTGTGGAATGACCTAACTTATAATGTTAAAACTGTTAGAAGCATTCTGCAGTTTCAAGCTCAACTTAAAAAATAGAGGCAAGCTAACTTCGGCTCGACCGAAGCTCCCTTGGAGCTTGAGATATGAAAGATTTTTTTCAGACCTATCTTTTGCATGGCAGCTATACTATATAGTTGTCCGATTTCGACAAATCTTAGTGAAATTATGTGAAATCATTGAAAACCTTTAAATACATGCGTTGGGAGCGTTAGCACTGAAAACAGATAAGTTTTTCTCACTAAAACTTGTTTTTCAACCGATCGTTCCTATGGTAGCTATATGCTGATCCGACCGGTACTCAGCCGATCCGGCCGGTTCCGACAAATGTGTAGCGTTTGTACCAAAACACTTCGTGCAAAGTTTGGTTAGGATACCTTTTAAACTGACGGAGGAGATAGCATAGAAACAGACGGACAGATGGACATGGCTATAACAACTCAGCTCGTCATGCTGATCAAGAATATATACTTTATGCGGTCAGAAGTGCTTCCTTCTCTGCGTTACAAACATCCGGACAATTTCAATATACCCTCTCCAAGGGTATTAAAACGTTTACAGAATACAAAATAAAGTCTTAGTAGTAAAAATTCAAATTACTTAACATACACACACACTTACATATATAAAATTTAACTCTATTATCTTAAAAATCTGTCTGAAATTGTAAAAATGAGAACTTTTCTATATTTGTTTGCCTTATAATCTTTGTAATAGTATGAGTTAGTTTTTAGTTCTTGAATCTTTAAAAAAATTCAATCCTTTTGTTTTTGTAGCGCTGGGCTAAAATAAATTGAAATTTATTTTTTAAGTACAAAACGGTGTTAATTCTATCCCGACTGATCTAGATCACTGCCGCTCGTTCATTCACTTTATTCGACAAAAGTGGGTTTTGACACGAGAACCATCTTTAAGCAGAAGAAGAAATGGTGAAGTCAAAATCGATGAAATACGGTGATCCAGTGCAAATCATCACACTCAGATATGTTATTTTCTTCGTTCCAGAAAACTAAGCACATAATAAACAATGGCAATTAGGTTTAAAAGTTTTTAAAAAAAGTGATTGTTTTAGTGACCTTTTTGATTGAAAATCATAGAACTTTTAAGCAGGCTCTAGGTCATTTAAGTTTTGGATATTGTCCAAAACTTGTCTAAAACAAGACACGCACAACACCACAAAGGAGGCTGGTTGACAGTATAACGCTATTTCATGAAAACCAATTCAATCATCAGCTGTCTCTTCCTGTCCTTAGTGTGTTGGCAGAAGTCACCTCAAGACAAAATTGCTATAACCGCTTCGGGAATCCCAAAGGGCAGGCTTGTAGCAAAATTCGTCATCAGCAACAAACGCCAAAAACATAACATAAATATTGAAAAAAAATTTATCCCCAGAAATCGAAATTTCAAAATGATATAATTTCACATCTTCTACATAGTCTTAGAAATAATAAAGTACCCTTTAACCTAGAAAATATAGGAAGGAACAGATATCGGTTCTAAGTATACAAAATTTTAATAAATTTATATGGTTGTAAAATTAATAGCCGTTATCTCTATAAATATAAAAGAGAGTGTCCTGACTGATTCACTGACTGATTCACTGACTGATTGGCAATCATCGCACAGCCTAAACGGTAAGAGATAGAGGGCTGTAATTTTTACAGGAGTTTCTGTTCGTGATGAAAGTGCGTGCTAAGACGGGGTTTTGGAAAATTCCACCCGGAAAAGCGTCGGAAAAGTTTAGATGGGAATAATTTTATTTTTCATCCTATTGACTTGAAACTTGGTTTGTAGGCTTAGTACGCTAAATAATTCTACACGTGTTTTCCCAATTTTGGAAAATCCGCCCACGAGGAAAATGGCGGGAAAATTCTGCATAAAAAAAATTATTTTTCATCCGATTGGCTAGAAATTCGGTTTGAAAGGGCAGAATACGAAATAGTTTGAAATGTGATATTCCGAAGTTGAAAAATTTGACCGAACGGTCGGAAAATTTTGCATGAAAAAAACTATTTTTCATTCGATTGTCTTGAAACTCGGTTTGAAAGGAAAGTAGGTGAAATAAATTTAAATGTGATTTTTCAATGACGAAAAATCCGCCCACGAGGAAAATGGTCGGAAAATTCTGCATGCAAAAAACCTTTTTTTCATCCCATTGGCTTGAAACTCGGTTTGAAAGGAAAAAATCGGAATTAATTTTGTTTTTATTTTCCGATGTTGGAAATACCGCCGGGAAGCCCACCGGGAAGTGGTTGGGAAGTGAATGGGATGTGGGTGGTAAGTTGTTTTGGAAGTGGGTGGTAAGTGGATGTAAAGTGGGTGCAATGTGAGGAAGTGGGTGGGATGTAGGTGGGATGTAGGTGGAAAGTGGGTGGGATGTGGGCGGGAAATGGGTGGGAAGTGAACGGGAAGTGGGTGATATGCGGGTGGTTTATGGGCGGGAAGTGGGTGGGATGTGGGTGGGATGTGGGCGGGATGTGGGTGGCATGTGGGTGGAAAATTGGAGGGAAGTGGAAGGAAGAGGGCGGGAAAAGGCGGGAAGTGGGTTGGATCTGGGCGGGAATCGGGTGATGAGTGGGTGGGATGTAGGCGAGAAGTGGGTGGAAAGAAGTGGTTGTGTATGAAGTAAATGGGGAGTGGGTGGAGTGTGAGTGGGATGGGTGTGGTAAGAACGCAGCAGCAAAGTCGTGACACGGTGAAAAAGCAAGGTAGTAAAACCGTAATTTCAAGCCTATATATGTATGATTCGATTTATGGGCTCTACAGAGGAAACAAATTAATAGAATGTTTTTTTAAATTTGGTAAATATTTGACTCTCACGATTGACTTCAATCTGATTCTGATATTGGTTCTATACAGTTCAATGCGCAGCGAAGCGCGACGGGCCTTTTGCTAGTAAGAATATATGTTAAAACAGAGGCACATAAGCGGATATTTTTCGGAAAATGTATCTCGCTGAAGTTTTTGCTAATACGGATTGTAAGATCTATATTACAAGTTCAAGCTCAGTACTCAGACACTCGAAATTTTTCCGAGCGGAAATTGTTTGATAATTTCCTGAGCCGCTCAGACAATGTAGTGTGACCAGGCAACAGCAAAAATTCACAAATTGGCGGGCTACTTCAAATAAAATTAAAGAGTTAAGAGAATTGATAAAAGGAAGTCACTGGGAGAAATTGAAAGGTGATAGACAATGCCATGGTCAATTTCATGGGTGCATTTTGTGTGTGGCTGGAGGTATAAGCAGTGTCCTTTATTGTATTGGCCTGCGTGAGCAGAACTTATCCCCTAAGACATACTGCTATAGCGACAACCCAAAACGCATCGAACGATTAGAATTAGCACATTAAGTCAGAGATAATATTAATAGCCACTGCCAGCTCCATGGACTGGAGGATCATACTCACCGGGTAAGCCGGATGAAACACTACAATAATGGGCTATGGAGACAGCATAGGCTTAGTACTGTTTGGACGCGGTCTGTGGAGGCTACGGAGGTTCGACTTGGATGGTGCGCACATTGGGCAATTGACACACCAACCATATCAACAGGAGAGCCTCCAAAATAGATTCTCCTACACTAAGAAAAAAACGACCATCCAAAACCCAGCACTAGCGGGCTCCTCCTGAACGATCTCGTTCGTGAATTATCGTTCACAAAACAAACCCGAAGTTCACGGAAAAACACCACACAAAAGCTTTCTTACTAAAACAGGCACAAATCACAACAGAAGTGCGAACATCGCTTTTTAAGAAATGTTGTACATTGTACAATAATTATTAATATTTAAAAACAAAAAGAAAAAAACAAAATAAGCAAAAACAACAAAAAAAGTCTTCGCCTGCACGCTGACTTGAGCTCTTATTTTTTTCCGCACAAGTAAAACATTCAACGCAAAGCCTTTAGCATTAATAATGGAATTCGCCGCGTCGTCTCAAGCGAGGTCGTTAGCCGCGAGGTTCTGGAGTTCGATCCCCAAAAAAAATCAGAAAGAAAACTAATTTAAAATAAAATGATAAATAAATATATTTTGAGTCAAAAGAAAAACATTTAAAAACTTTTTTTTTTGTCAGCGTTTATTTTTCGTGCTCAAAATGTTCTTAAATCATGCCCAAGCCGTTCACAAAGTGAGTACAACATGTTCCTAATATGACACCCGCTGTTCACGGTTCAAGTAAAAGCGGGATTACTCTACTTTGACAACGAATGGGCTTGATTTCGGTAGATTTAGAAGGAATTTTTTTCTAAGTGTACACAAGCTGCCAGTATCGGTCTGCATTTTATTGGCCAGATTCCATAAAAATAGTTGCGACTCCCTCACTTTGTTCAGCCGCTCTTGTTTGTCCACCTCGCAGCTCTCCAAATAATTTTAGTTTTGTTTTAGTCTTCCTTGCTTTAACATTTTTCATTGGGCGTTTTCAGCAGATAATTCCGATTAGCGATTACCGATTTACGATTTTGATTGCTGATGAGTCTCTGCTGAATGGAATTGATGACAGACTTTAAGATAACCTGTGGGTTTGGTACTTTTTAAAATTGGTAAATCGGAATTATCTGCTGAATACGCCCATTGTGTGTGTTAAATTTTGACAATTATCAAACAAGTTTTATAATTTCCTGACCCCCTTCGAAAATTTATCAACTGTTTTCGAAAAAACTAGTCGGCAGGTCCATGTTTATTGTCAAAGCGAAATGTTGGCGTCTCAGTACTCGCTCATGAAATGCGCTCTGACAAGCTTACCTAGCTTAATTAAATGATTTTTTTTTATATTCCCGTTTTCAAGACAGTTGTTGAAATTTTACAAATGTGTCAAAGAGAACGAAGTAACTAGAAACTGCGACGCAGCCGGCTTGTCAAACGAGAACACTTCGAACAGTTGTAGACAAAACAACAACAAAAACCAAAGTTGCAATGATGCAACAACAAATTTACATGTCTCGGTAAAGCTTCGGCAACAAACTACGAAAACAATGAGGAAGAAGCGTTCGTTTTTTTATCTTTCGTCTCCTCTGTTCTCACGTCTCTCTTTTTTACATTTTTTAAATTTTAGGGCAAATTTCTAAATTAATCTTTCTAAATTGTAGGGTGAATTTCTAAACAAATGTTTCTAAATTTAAGAAACTTGATTTTCTGAAAATAAGGGCTATTTACTAACTTTAATAGCGGTCGCTCTATTTTGCAATGTATTTCTTTTCTTAATTCAAGGGCAAATCTGCCCTAAATTAAAGAAAGATTTTAGGAAAATTTCTAGAAAAATTACCCTAAATTTAAGAAAAAAACAATTAGTTTCTAAATTTAAGAAATTATTTTCTAGAAAATCGCATCTAAGGGTTATGCTTTCTAAATTTTAGAAAAAGTTGTCTATAAACAAGAAATTTTTCTACAATTTAGAAAAAAAATATTTTTTGGCGAATTTCTAATATGTAGAAAATATTTTTTTGAGTCCCCCAAAACTAAGTGGCAGCTGTGCAGTCTAGTTGTTGCTCAGAACCGAAACTGTACCGGTAAAACGTTTGGATTCTTTTCGGTTCCAAGAATATCGGTATTAAGATACCGGTTATCGGTTTCGTTTCCGGTTCTGGTTCCGAGTTTTAATCGGTTCTTTTCGGTATACGGTTCCGGTATAATTTTAGTTTTAGATTTATTGTTGTCTCTGTGTGGTCTTATAGGGAAGTAATCTTATCTTATCACTGGTGAGTTGATAAAAATGCACTTCTAAGGGATATTAAACACTTGACTCGACACAAAGTGCATGCACAGTGGGTTTTGACACGATAAACATCTGTACGCAGAAAAAGAACTGAAGAACGGCGATCCATAAACTATTTTCTACGTTTCAGAAAACGAAATACATAATAAAAAGGGCCCTAAGGATTACATTTTTTTTCTTAACTAAAATAAATAACATAAGTTTCTTAGAATTTAGGAAAATTAGCTCAAATAAAATTTATCCTCAAAGAATAGAAATTTGTTAATTATCGGTATCTACATTGATTAATCTGCCACATAGTCTTGGAAATAACAAAGTACACTTTAACCTAAAAGATATCGGGTAGAACAGATATCGGTCCTAAGCAAGCCTGCAAACCTCTAAAATTTTGCAGAAGGTTCGGTCCAGGGGTGAAAAGGCCCTTTAAACTGATACCGGAGTTTCTGAAACAGCACGCAATATTTTTTAACCTTTCCAAAACTTTAAAACATTTGTCGATGTGTTGGACCATAGTCAAAGGAATCGGTGGTCTAATTGAACCACGTTAACTATTTACATATTTAGTTTAATAGTTTAGTTCGGTTTATTTATTATTGGGTGTGCCTCAATTGAACAGGGTATTTCGACAGCGTTCGACTCGACTGCAACGCTCTTACTTGTTTTTTTATTTAATTTGTTTGAAAATTGAATTCGTTTAAAGTCAAGGGAAATCCGATTGTAAGAGTAAAGTTAATTGATCTTTTATAGTTTCGATCTTTTGTTAAAATTGTACAAAAATGTGTTGGTTTATGTAAGCCGTGACCCACTGTACATAAATTTCAAATGGTGACTCACTTTATATAAAATACACATTATAAATGGCCAATTTACAAATTGTAAATTATTAGTTCTTGCTAGTTCAATCTTATGAGTCGTAACTTACAGGTTGGAGATAGTTCAGTCGTAGTCAAGCAAAACTCACCATCGCATCGGTGTTTATTTCTTTATTTCAACAAAGTGTGAACCTTAAATTTCATATGGAATTTATTAGAGTAACTTCAATTAATCCATTCAACTTAATCCAAATTAATTTTAATTAAACATATTCCTTAGGAAATTGGAGAAGGAGCCTTTGGTGAGGTTTATGAGGTTGAGGTGGATGGTGAGAGGAGAGCAGCCAAGACATGTAAAGCGAAGAAGAACATAGATAAAATTGAGAAGGAAACAGCACAGCTTAGCCGAGTGAATCATATAAACATTCTGACTGTATTTGGCCTTCAACTGCATGAAAATGTGCCGTACTTGATCATGGAGTATATGGAGGGTGGTTCCATGAAGGATTTGCTACGATCAGCGCACTTTAAATTGACGGATGTGATAATCTGGTTTAGCCAGGTGGCTGCTGTGAGTTTTATTCAAACTTTTCTTGTATAAATTGAAACTACAGAAATTGTTTTTCCAGGGTCTGTCCTATTTGCATGCCATGACACCCCAGCCAATTTTGCATCGCGACGTAAAGCCGCACAATATACTAATGTCGGGAGACTTGCAAGTGGCAAAAAATAGGCGATTTTGACACGTCCAGAGATTTAACCAGCACAATGACCAATTTTATCGGCACTGCATTATATAGGCTCCAGAGGTTTGTATCTACCTGTGACTTAGATTTCTATACATTAATTTCTATTTAGGTTTTCGACTCAAAAAATACACAGAGAAGTGCGATGTCTATAGCTTTGCGATTTCCTTGTGGGAAATGTTGGCACGAAAGCGGCCTTTTGCAGAGCGCAGAACCGCAGAACAGATTCTAATGGCTGCACATGAGGGTAGGTTTAAATTAATAATAAAGGAATAATTTGTACCAAATATTTTTTCATTAGGCGAACGTCCTTCATTCAATGGACTACGCTGTCACAATTTATTAATCGATTTGATAAGATTTTGCTGGCACAAGGATCCAACTAAACGTCCTGTAATGCAGATTGTTTTCAAAGTTTTACGCAACACTTTTAAACTTTATAAACAATTTGAAATGTCTACGGATGCTTGCGGGCAATGTGGTTGAACACTTGATGAGCAAAAGGTTTTATCAGCAGAATGTGATATTCGCGACTTTATGATTAACGTTCAAAGAAAAAACACCGAAATGGATAAGCATTTTTGTAAAGAATGGAATTGGCATTTTTTTTTTGCGTTGTATAAATTCATTGGCATTGGCATTGTCGACGACAGCAAATACAACGGCGAAATCTATGAGGATGAATGGAATTCCATAATAAAAGCTGTCAGCAGTATGGGCGAGGAGATTCGATATAATCAACAAGAAAGCATACTTACCACCATGAGTTTGTTGAGAAACAGCGTAAAAATAATGTTATTCGAAAATGAGAGATTGCTGGAGTTATATAAAATCGCAATTGCCGAGATTGGCGAAGTTTACCCGGGTGCTCAATTGCGTGTGATAGATGCCGAGGACTTACGCGTGGGGACAGAGGCTACAGCATTGCTCCCTAATGAACCCTCTGATCCCGAAGCCATACTTAAAATGTTAGGGGAATCGAATCCACATGTGCCCATAGATGATTGGAAGGTGCTTGAAACAGAGGGATGCGGTCAAAGCCAAATACAAGTGATATTTCAATTAGACAAAGGATGGGAGGACGAGATTTGCATATTAAATTATGGTGTGAACACGGTTAGGCTAAGTGTGATCCAATTTCACGAAGAATGGTTAGAATCTTGTCCTGACGATATAATAATAGCAGAATCTTGTCCTGACGATACCGCAGGCTAAGGAAGTTAAGCCAAAGTTTTTAAGAAAAAGTGTTAGATTATTTCGATTGATTGATTTATTAATTGATACGCTCACCATCGATATCAGCATTGAGCGAGACTCAGAAGCATCTAACTCTTTGCTATTAAAACCGCATGGCGACATTACAAAAAAACTATTTAATAATAATTTTAATTATAATTTTTCCTAGTACTATAAGTATTATTAACTTATCTTACTGCACGAGTCACAAAAATTATTTATCATTAGTCTTTACAAAGTTTTACAATAAAACATGTGTGTACTTAAAAGTAAACATTTAACAAATATTGTAGATTGTTATTTTTCGTCCTTAATATCAGATCAGATATCAAAGATAAAACGAGATCAACACACAAAAAACAGCACTTGCGGCCCACTGTGCAGAGAGCGGACATTCTACTGATTTTGATGCCACAAGTATTGTACAGCAAGGGCGTAACTACAATAAGCGATTTATTCTGGAGATGTTGTACATCATTAATACACCAACAAATATTAGGCTGAATTTTAAATCGGACACAAAGAACTGCGCACACATATACTTACTTGACCAAAACAAACTTTAGGATTAATTAAATAAATTTTACATCAAAATCCGTGGCGAGCACATGTCCCGTATCAGTGATGTAAATAAAGGTTCGAATGTTGTTTACTTTTCGTTAGCTAAAATATTGTTATTTATATCTCGAAAAATATTGGGAAACAAAAAGAATCCACCGTTTTTCATTCCTTGGAGCGGACGGATGACCTTGAGCCGGAATAACCAATCATTTGGATTTACACAGATCACGTCACTAAAACCAAGACATATAAATAATATTTTTATTCGATATATAAATATTAAATTTTTACAACCATTTTGAAAAAAGTGGTTCTAAGATAGTCCCACATAAAGTTTTGACAACTGTTTTCTTGATAGTGTTGTTTTTGAAGCATAGGAGCTTGGAACAAGCTTTTATGGCCAACAATATAGACTTGGCAAAAGGATTGGTGAAGGGAGACTCGTTGACCTCCCAGTTAAATACAGTTAGCCCCCCATTTAAGGGCATTGCCGGGTGTAAGATGTTTACTGTTCAATTTGAATACAACTTTTGAAGTCCACGAGTTATTATTTTAACCGTTATATACTAGTCTTGGGCAGACTAGAAGTTTGCCCTAAAAAAAGTTGTAAGCGGAGTTCACGGTTACCGATGGAGGACCCTACTCCCAACACTTTATAACTCCAAAGGAGCGGGAGATAGCCAGCTTGACTGGGCTTTTTAAGGCAGTAGACATTGGCAGCCCGGCCCCATAGGCCAGATCAGAAGTGGCCATTAATCTCGAATGTCTTGAAAACCAGAAAACTGGCAATTTAAGCACATGCGCAGGATGATTACTATAATACAGATTGGCCCGTAAGAACCTGCCTGGTCTGGTGGTTTCCCCGGTTTTGGGAGAAGGACCAGCCTCTGGGTCTTCCATTTCTGTGGGAATATAACTTTTTGAAGACATTGGCTATATAGAGCTGCGAATACATCGGTCTGAAGGGACAGGACAAGTCGGAATGCTCTGTTCGGGATTGAGTCCGGGCCGGGAGTGTGTGTGTGTTTTTATGTGTGTTTCAATTGTACAGGCTATTTCGGAGGTCGGGCCACTGACTGCAACGCTCTCTTACTTGTTTTTGTATTTAGTATTGGAGTAATATAAATACAATAGAAGTGGTTTATATTCAACAGCTGTTTTTACCCAATTATTTTTGGTAGCAGTTCGTGAAACTAATAGTTCAGAAAAGTGATTCCGCAGCAATTTCACGTGGAGTTCAGAACATCAGAACGAAAACGTTTTGGAATCGGTGCGGGAATTACTTCGGAAAAGTACGTGGAATTGGAAAGATTAGACAAATTTAGGAATTTCTAAAAAATCAAAGTAGATAAAAATTGTTTTTTCATAAAAGAGGGTGGGAAAACTATTTTGTTTAGTTTTGAATAAAACATATTTTCCGGATCGTTAAGTTTTACAGGATGTTTATAAGACCCTAATAGAACGATTAAGCAAATAAAAAAAGGAAGGCCAAGCTAACTTCGGCTGTGCCGATGTTTTTATACCCTTGCAAATGTTTCAGTATACTCTGATATAAACGCCAGCATTAAAATCAAAAAATATTCTAAATAAAACCCATTCTCCGACCTATGACCTATAAGATATAGTCATCCGGTTTTGACCAAAACTTGCAAATCTGTGCGAAAGCATATTATATTAATAATCGCTGAGTTGGGAGACTTTAGCATTAACGAGAGCGTAAGTTAAAGTCGGCTATAACCGACTTCGATATACCCGTTACTTATGAAAAAAACATGCTTAACAGTGTTCCTGCGTTCCTTAGGGTGAACATCTGAAAAGTATGCAACACTTTTTTAACTCGGCTATTTTTCACATTTCACATTCATAACTTGAGAACCGCTCATCCGATCTTTATCATTTCTTCGGCAAATCGATTCATTTTGCTAATTTCTAACTATCTTTAGAGGGTACGAATCGTCTATCTTTAAAACTGTAGGAGATAAAACGTTTTACAAAATTGCGGAGGGCGGGAGGGGGCGTGGCCAAAATTTGGAAGAACTTGATCTGCCTGCAAGTATAAGAAGCATTTGTCTCATACATTTCAAACCTCTATCTCTTACCATCTCTGAGATCTAGGTGTTCATACAGACGGACGGACGGACGGACAGACGGACATGGCTATATCGACTCGGCTGTTGATGCTGATCAAGAATATATATACTTTATATGGTCGGACTTATAAATATCGTCTCAATAAATCTATAAACCTAAATCACACAAGAAAAGTGGTTATAAAAACATTTTAAATTGATAATCTGGAGAATAATATATAAAGAAGTAAAGTAGAGTTAAATTGATATTATATGATTTATCTTTGTATAGGTTCTTCAAGTTTAGTTTTATATTATATGTTTTGTCTCTGTAGATGTTCTTTAAGTTTAATTTTAAATAGCGTAGCGCTTTTTACTGATTTAATAGAATTTGGTAGTGAGTTCCAGTAGCGAGCAGCATATATGAAGAACTGTTTCTCAGAACTAGCCAGATTAATTTTAGGGCATATAAGATTATTTGTTCTGGAGGATATTGCAAAACTAAGCTTCTCATATAAGTAAATTGGTTCTCTGCGGGTTATTATGTTGTGTAAAAAGATTAGGGCCCTAAACTTTATCTATTGACAAACGTTATGTGTTCAGTCCTATTTTTATTAAATATAAACCGAGCTATAGAGTTAAAAGCGACTTTAAGTTTATGCATACTAGCTGCATCACAATGCCCAAAAACCTCTATGCCATAAAATAGTGTAGGAATCAGATACATTCTAGCTATTGTCATTCGGTATTGGTAAAAACTTTTGGGATAGGGAGAGCTGCCTAAGTAATCCGTATAACCAACCTTCCAGTTGCTCTATTGATGTGGTCATTCCACGACAACATATTATTGAAGTGAATAACCAAATTGGTAGCATCATCAACATAATTCATTTGCATAACATAACTTAGGCAGCTGCAGCTCATCAAGGGATTTTTTGTAAAGAACCAAGCATATGGATTTAAGCGGATTAAGTCCCAAACCATTTTTTATAGCCCAATTGTTTACTTTTGTAAGTTTTTCATTACATATAGAAACACACTCATTTAACTGACTTAGCGGACGACTTACATACATTTGGACATCATCAGCGTACATGTGTATCTTACAGATGGACAAGCACATTAGGAAAGGTCATTAACATACAAGAGAACAATAATGGTCCAAGGACAGATCCTTGAGGTACACCTCGCGTAATCTGAAGAAGATCAGAGGTGCTCGAGCCTGCGACTACAGCCTGTTGTCTATTGCTTACACTCAAAAAAAAAAATCCATATGGGATCAAATCAATCCCAAGCGGTAATGAAAACAACGTAATCCCGGATATGATTGACCCGATCTGAAAAAAGATTGAGTTGATCCGACTTTTTCAATCCTAAGAAGGATTACATATATCCCGGGGTAATCCTATGAAAGATTGAATTGTGCAAAAAATTCGAGCACAATTGAATCCCAAAACTGGATCATTTTATGCCTATTCTAGATTAACTTATGCTCAGGATAGATTACTATTCTTCTTTTCCTCCGCCACGCCATTTGCCATTGTACATCCTCATACACTTCAAATTCCAATCACATCAGTTTTGGTTAATTTAGATTTCTGAAAAAACAAAGAAATAAATATAAAAATTTTTGGCTCCACTGGGAGTCGAACACACGACCATTCGCACTGAACAGGAATGGAACGGCATCTCATCGCACACCACCATACCCAATGTTTGTTTCAGCGTGTCTGAGAGGCTACTTATATTTCTTCGCTCTCGCTCTCTAATTTATGGGCATGTGATCTCGAAAGGGATTGTAGTAAGCACATTTGGAATGATACAATCTCGCAAGGAATGGACCAATCCTTAAAAGATTGAATTGTGTAAGAATATCCCGGAAATCGAGATTGAATTTTCAAGCTCGTGCCGGGCTTACTCCAAGATTTAAAAGATTGAAAATATCTCGGCGTTTTTTTCTGTGTAGGTAAGAGTTAATTAACTGAGTTGCAGTGGACGAGAAATTAAATAGGGTTCTGAGCTTTGTACATAAAATTTTACTCTACGAGTAACGGGTATAAAAATAGAGGAAAGCTAACTTCGGCTCGACCGAAGTTTTTATTTAGCTATACGATATATTCATCCGTTTTTGATCAAACTCTCCAAAATTCTGTTGAAACATATAATACTTATAACTGGAAAGTATAAAGACGCTACCATTAAAACACAAAAAAGTTTTTCTCATTAGAACTATTTTTTCGACCATCCGTTCCTATGGTAGCTTTATGCTATAGTCATCCGATTTAAATCAAACTTGGCAGAATTGTGTGGTAGCATGTAACATTAATCAGTAACAAGTTTGGGAACGATAGCATTGAAAACAAAAAACGAGAAGGTAGTAACTTCGTCTTTGCCGAAGTTTTTATACCCTTGCAAATGTTTTAAAACATCATAGTTTACGAACGTCAGCATTAAACAACAAATTTTTCAAATAAAAACCCACTTTTACGACCGATAGTTCCTATGGCAGCTATTAGATATAGTCATCCGATCCGGTCGGTTCCGACATATTAGCAGTGTGCAGTAAAAAAGAAGACTGTGCAAAGTTTCAGCTCGACAGTTTTAAAACTGAGAGACTAGTTTGCGTAGAAACAGACAGACAGACGGACAGACAGACGGACGGACAAAGCTCAATCGACTCAGCTCGTTGCCCTGATCAAGAATATATATAGTTTATGGGGTCGGAAATGCATATTTCTATGCGTTGCAAACTTCTGGGCAAAATTATAATACCCTTTGCAAGGGTATAAAAATGTCCTTACTAATAGTTTTTTCAGATCTATCACGAGGGTTGGGAGCGATAGCATTGAAAACAAAAAAGTTTTTCTTACTAATACTACTTTTTGACCGATTGTTCCATGTGCAGCGTATTTGTACCAAAATGTACAAAAACTGACGGAGGAGATGGCATACAAACAGACTGACGGACAGACGGACATGGCTACATCAACTCAGCTCGTCACGCTGATCAGGAATATATAAAAATTTATGTGGTCGGAGGTGCTTCCGCCCATGCCTTACAATCTTCCGAACAATTTTAATAACCTCTTTAAGGATTTATCAACTGGAGATGAGCGATTTATTTCGCACTTGCGATCGACGAAATAATGTGCAGAGATTTCGCACACTTTGCGCAAGTTTCTCCATACCCAGCTTAAAGCACATAACTCACATACCAACAATGCTAAAACACTTACGGAATGTCGCTCATCTCTGAATGAGATCGCACGGCATTTCAGTATACACCTTATATGGAAAATGAGTCTGCGGACAAACTGTACAGAATAGGTACCACCATCTAGCTCTTTTTAAGGGAAGAGCACGATAGGGATGCCTATGGCGACATACAAGCATTACACAAAAGCTGAAACTCTTCGTCTCGCTACGAATCGGTGGAAAAACCGTTCCTCTTCCAGGCCAACATTCGATCAAAAACGAACTAACAAACTTTTACGTCAGAGAAGGGACCACATTAAAGTTCTGCTGGAGACCCTTACGGGTCACTGTCTTATTGGCAGGCACGAAGCACGCCTAGGCGTTAACTACCATGCTTAGGATCAGAATCTTAGACTATAAGAAGGGAAGTAGAATTTCGAAGGTTTGCAGCCTTGGATTTAAGTAGGATTCATGCCAGCTGACCGAACTTTCTGTATAATTATGAAATTCTTATTTCAAGAATAAATTGGGTTTAATTCTAGTATTCCGGCACAAAGCTTCAATAGTTGTTCACCAAAAAGAATCCATTTAAAATTAGTTTAAACAATACCAACACCTTAAGTCCCTGCTCAGGCGCCATGTTTTGAATAGCTTTTAACAACATTTTACCTTTATGTTTTGTACTTATGTACAGTTGTTATATGTATTTGATTATGACTTCTGCATAGGTTGCGGATACGAAGAGGAGGAGAATCGGGTACAATATCTTCTGTGCCATTGTAGTAGAAGGAGACTCAGAACATTTGGTCAACCTCTCGTAGAATTCGGGCTGAGATTCTAGTCTACTAAAATTTAATTTAATTTAATGGATCTTTATTTATTCAAGACTTTTGTTGAAATTTTGCCAATCGGGTTGGTTTATGTAAGCTGTGACCC